>MU269980.1:23125406-23178189 GCA_021432705.1 Caranx ignobilis | reverse complement strand
CTCTGCTGAGTCCGGTCCGGCCGGTCAGCGTGGCTCACTTACTATTCTCACCGGGGGCCAGCGGCTGTGGCCAGCTGCCCCCGCCCCCTGATTTTCCTGCTCTGTACAGTGTGCCCCAGTGTTTGAACAGGTGGCTGAGTGTCTCTGCTGAGTCCGGCCCGGTCAGCGTGGCTCACTTACTATTCCTCACCGGGGCCAGCGGCTGTGGCCAGCTGCCCCCGCCCCCCGTTTCCTGCTCTGTACAGTGTGCCCCAGTGTTTGACGGGTGGCTGAGTTCCTCTGCTGAGTCCGGCCCGGTCAGCGTGGCTCACTTACTATTCTCACCGGGGGCCGCGGCTGTGGCCCAGCTGCCCCCGCCCCCCGATTCCTGCGCTGTACAGTGTGCCCCAGTGTTTGAACGGGTGGCTGAGTGTCTCTGCTGAGTCCGGCCCGGTCAGGGTGGCTCACTTACTATTCTCACCGGGGGCCAGCGGCTTGTGGCCAGCTTCCCCCGCCCCCCTGATTCCTGCTCTGTACAGTGTGCCCCAGTGTTTGAACGGGTGGCTGAGTGTCTCTGATGAGTCCGGCCGGTCAGCGTGGCTCACTTACTATTCTCACCGGGGGCCAGCGGCTGTGGCCAGCTGCCCCCGCCCCCCGTTTTCCTGCTCTGTACAGTGTGCCCCAGTGTTTGAACGGGTGGCTGAGTGTCTCTGCTGAGTCCGGCCCGGTCAGCGTGGCTCACTTACTATTCTCACCGGGGGCCAGCGGCTGTGGCCAGCTGCCCCCGCCCCCCTGATCCTGCTCTGTACAGTGTGCCCCAGTGTTTTGAACGGTGGCTGAGTGTCTCTGCTGAGTCCGGCCCGGTCAGCGTGGCTCACTTACTATTCTCACCGGGGCCAGCGGCTGTGGCCAGCTGCCCCCGCCCCCCTGATTCCTGCTCTGTACCGTGTGCCCCAGTGTTTGAACGGGTGGCTGAGTGTCTCTGCTGAGTCCGGCCCGGTCAGCGTGGCTCACTTACTATTCTCACCGGGGCCACGCTTGCTGGCCAGCTGCCCCCGCCCCCCTGATTCCTGCTCTGTACCGTGTGCCCCAGTGGTTTGAACGGGTGGCTGAGTGTCTCTGATGAGTCCGGCCCGGTCAGCGTGGCTCACTTACTATTCTCACCGGGGGCCAGCGGCTTTGTGGCCAGCTGCCCCCGCCCCCCTTTTCCTGCTCTGTACAGTGTGCCCCGTGTTTGAACGGGTGGCTGAGTGTCTCTCTGCTGAGTCCGGCCCCGGTCAGCGTGGCTCACTTACTATTCTCACCGGGGCCAGCGGCTGTGGCCAGCTGCCCCCGCCCCCCCCCGTTTTCCTGCTCTGTACAGTGTGCCCCAGTGTTTGAACGGGTGCTGAGTGTCTCTGCTGAGTCCGGCCCGTCAGCGTGGCTCACTTACTATTCTCACCGGGGGCCAGCGGCTGTGGCCAGCTGCCCCGCCCCCGTTTTTCCTGCTCTGTAACGTGTGCCCCAGTGTTTGAACGGGTGGCTGAGTGTCTCTGATGAGTCCGGCCCGGTCAGCGTGGCTCACTTACTATTCTCACCGGGGCCAGCGGCTGTGGCCAGCTGCCCCCGCCCCCCTGATTCCTGCTCTGTACAGTGTGCCCAGTGTTTGAACGGGTGGCTGAGTGTCTCTGCTGAGTCCGGCCCGGTCAGCGTGGCTCACTACTATTCTCACCGGGGGCCAGCGGCTGTGGCCAGCTGCCCCCGCCCCCCTTTTCCTGCTCTGTACAGTGTGCCCCAGTGTTTGAACGGGTGGCTGAGTGTCTCTGCTGAGTCCGGCCCGGTCAGCGTGGCTCACTTACTATTCTCACCGGGGCCAGCGGCTGTGGCCAGCTTCCCCCGCCCCCCTGATTTCCTGCTCTGTACAGTGTGCCCCAGTGTTTTGAACGGGTGGCTGAGTGTCTCTGCTGAGTCCGGCCCGGTCAGTGTGGCTCACTTACTATTCTCACCGGGGGCCAGCGGCTGTGGCCAGCTTCCCCCGCCCCCCTGATTCCTGCTCTGTACAGTGTGCCCCAGTGTTTGAACGGGTGGCTGAGTGTCTCTGCTGCTGAGTCCGGCCCGGTCAGGTGGCTCACTTACTATTCTGACCGGGGCCAGCGGCTGTGGCCAGCTTCCCCCGCCCCCCTGATTCCTGCTCTGTACAGTGTGCCCCAGTGTTTGAACGGGTGGCTGAGTGTCTCTGATGAGTCCGGCCCGGTCAGCGTGGCTCACTTACTATTCTCACCGGGGGCCAGCGGCTGTGGCCAGCTGCCCCCGCCCCCGTTTTTCCTGCTCTGTACAGTGTGCCCCAGTGTTTGAACGGGTGGCTGAGTGTCTCTGCTGAGTCCGGCCCGGTCAGCGTGGCTCACTTACTATTCTCACCGGGGGCCAGCGGCTGTGGCCAGCTGCCCCCGCCCCCCGTTTTCCTGCTCTGTACGTGTGCCCCAGTGTTTGAACGGGTGCTGAGTGTCTCTGATGAGTCCGGCCCGGTCAGCGTGGCTCACTTACTATTCTCACCGGGGGCCAGCGGCTGTGGCCAGCTGCCCCCGCCCCCCGTTTTCCTGCTCTGTAACGTGTGCCCCAGTGTTTGAACGGGTGGCTGAGTGTCTCTGATGAGTCCGGCCCGGTCAGCGTGGCTCACTTACTATTCTCACCGGGGCCAGCGGCTGTGGCCAGCTTCCCCCGCCCCCGTTTTCCTGCTCTGTACAGTGTGCCCCAGTGTTTGAACGGGTGGCTGAGTGTCTCTGCTGAGTCCGGCCCGGTCAGCGTGGCTCACTTACTATTCTCACCGGGGGCAGCGGCTGTGGCCAGCTGCCCCCGCCCCCCTGATTCCTGCTCTGTACAGTGTGCCCCAGTGTTTGAACGGTGGCTGAGTGTCTCTGATGAGTCCGGCCCGGTCAGCGGGGCTCACTTACTATTCTCACCGGGGCCAGCGGCTGTGGCCAGCTGCCCCCGCCCCCCTGATTCCTGCTCTGTACAGTGTGCCCCAGTGTTTGAACGGGTGGCTGAGTGTCTCTGCTGAGTCCGGTCCGGCCCGGTCAGCGTGGCTCACTTACTATTCTCACCGGGGCCAGCGGCTGTGGCCAGCTGCCCCCGCCACCCGTTTTCCTGCTCTGTACAGTGTGCCCCAGTGTTTGAACGGGTGGCTGAGTGTCTCTGCTGATCCGGCCCGGTCAGCGTGGCTCACTTACTATTCTCACCAGGGGCCAGCGGCTGTGGCCAGCTGCCCCCGCCCCCTCGTTTTTCCTGCTCTGTACAGTGTGCCCCAGTGTTTGAACGGGTGGCTGAGTGTCTCTGCTGAGTCCGGCCCGGTCAGCGTGGCTCACTTACTATTCTCACCGGGGGCCAGCGTCTGTGGCCAGCTGCCCCCGCCCCCCGTTTTCCTGCTCTGTACCGTGTGCCCCAGTGTTTGAACGGTGGCTGAGTGTCTCTGATGAGTCCGGCCCGGTCAGCGTGGCTCACTTACTATTTCTCACCGGGGGCCAGCGGCTGTGGCCAGCTGCCCCGCCCCCCGTTTTCCTGCTCTGTACGTGTGCCCCAGTGTTTGAACGGGTGGCTGAGTGTCTCTGCTGAGTCCGGCCCTGTCAGCGTGGCTCACTTACTATTCTCACCGGGGGCCAGCGGCTGTGGCCAGCTGCCCCCCCCCCCTTTTCCTGCTCTGTACAGTGTGCCCCAGTGTTTGAACGGGTGGCTGAGTGTCTCTGCTGAGTCCGGCCCGGTCAGCGTGGCTCACTTACTATTCTCACCGGGGCCAGCGGCTGTGGCCAGCTGCCCCCGCCCCCTGATTCCTGCTCTGTACAGTGTGCCCCAGTGTTTGAACGGGTGGCTGAGTGTCTCTGCTGAGTTCGGCCCGGTCAGCGTGGCTCACTTACTATTCTGACCGGGGGCCAGCGGCTGTGGCCAGCTGCCCCCGCCCCCCTGATTCCTGCTCTGTACAGTGTGCCCCAGTGTTTGAACGGGTGGCTGAGTGTCTCTGATGAGTCCGGCCCGGTCAGCGTGGCTCACTTACTATTCTCACCGGGGGCCAGCGGCTGTGGCCAGCTGCCCCCCGCCCCCGTTTTCCTGCTCTGTACAGTGTGCCCCAGTGTTTGAACGGGTGGCTGAGTGTCTCTGCTGAGTCCGCCCGGTCAGCGTGGCTCACTTACTATTCTCCACCGGGGCCAGCGGCTGTGGCCAGCTGCCCCGCCCCCGTTTCCTGCTCTGTACAGTGTGCCGCAGTGTTTGAACGGGTGGCTGAGTGTCTCTGCTGAGTCCGGCCCGGTCAGCGTGGCTCACTTACTATTCTCACCGGGCGCCAGCGGCTGTGGCCAGCTGCCCCCGCCCCCCTGATTCCTGCTCTGTACCGTGTGCCCCAGTGTTTGAACGGTGGCTGAGTGTCTCTGATGAGTCCGGCCCGGTCAGCGTGGCTCACTTACTATTCTCACCGGGGGCCGCGGCTGTGGCCAGCTGCCCCCGCCCCCCGTTTTCCTGCTCTGTACAGTGTGCCCCAGTGTTTGAGCGGGTGGCTGAGTGTCTCTGCTGAGTCCGGCCCGGTCAGGTGGCTCACTTACTATTCTCACCGGGGCCAGCGGCTGTGGCCAGCTTCCCCCGCCCCCCTGATTCCTGCTCTGTACAGTGTGCCCCAGTGTTTGAACGGGTGGCTGAGTGTCTCTGCTGAGTCCGGCCCGGTCAGCGTGGCTCACTTACTATTCTCACCGGGGGCCAGCGGCTGTGGCCAGCTGCCCCCGCCACCCGTTTTCCTGCTCTGTACAGTGTGCCCCAGTGTTTGAACGGGTGGCTGAGTGTCTCTGCTGAGTCCGGCCCGGTCAGCGTGGCTCACTTACTATTCTCACCGGGGGCCAGCGGCTGTGGCCACTTGCCAGCTGTGGTCAGCGTGGCTCCACTTACTATTCTCACCGGGGCCAGCGGCTGTGGCCAGCTGCCCCGCCCCCCCCGTTTTCCTGCTCTGTACAATGTGCCCCAGTGTTTGAACGGGTGGCTGAGTGTCTCTGCTGAGACCGGCCCGGTCAGCGTGGCTCACTTACTATTCTCACGGGGGCCAGCGGCTGTGGCCAGCTGCCCCCGCCCCCCTGATTCCTGCTCTGTACAGTGTGCCCCAGTGTTTGAACGGGTGGCTGAGTGTCTCTGCTGAGTCCGGCCCGGTCAGCGTGGCTCACTTACTATTCTCACCGGGGGCCAGCGGCTGTGGCCAGCTTCCCCCGCCCCCCTGATTCCTGCTCTGTACCGTGTGCCCCAGTGTTTGAACGGGTGGCTGAGTGTCTCTGCTGAGTCCGGCCCGGTCAGCGTGGCTCACTTACTATTCTCACCGGGGGCCAGCGGCTGTGGCCAGCTTCCCCCGCCCCCTGATTCCTGCTCTGTACAGTGTGCCCAGTGTTTGAACGGGTGGCTGAGTGTCTCTGCTGAGTCCGGCCCGGTCAGCGTGGCTCACTTACTATTCTCACCGGGGGCCAGCGGCTGTGGCCAGCTTCCCCCGCCCCCTGATTCCTGCTCTGTACAGTGTGCCCCAGTGTTTGAACGGGTGGCTGAGTGTCTCTGCTGAGTCCGGCCCGGTCAGGGTGGCTCACTTACTATTCTCACCGGGGGCCAGCGGCTGTGGCCAGCTGCCCCCCCCCCCTGATTCCTGCTCTGTACAGTGTGCCCCAGTGTTTGAACGGGTGGCTGAGTGTCTCTGATGAGTCCGGCCCGGTCAGCGTGGCTCACTTACTATTCTCACCGGGGGCCAGCGGCTGTGGCCAGCTGCCCCCGCCCCCCGTTTTCCTGCTCTGTACAGTGTGCCCCAGTGTTTGAACGGGTGGCTGAGTGTCTCTGCTGAGTCCGGCCCGGTCAGCGTGGCTCACTTACTATTCTCACCGGGGGCCAGCGGCTGTGGCCAGCTGCCCCCGCCCCCCGTTTTCCTGCTCTGTACAGTGTGCCCCAGTGTTTGAACGGGTGGCTGAGTGTCTCTGCTGAGTCCGGCCCGGTCAGCGTGGCTCACTTACTATTCTCACCGGGGGCCAGCGGCTGTGGCCAGCTGCCCCCGCCCCCCGTTTTCCTGCTCTGTACGTGTGCCCCAGTGTTTGAACGGGTGGCTGAGTGTCTCTGCTGAGTCCGGCCCGGTCAGCGTGGCTCACTTACTATTCTCACCGGGGGCCAGCGGCTGTGGCCAGCTTCCCCCGCCCCCGTTTTCCTGCTCTGTACAGTGTGCCCCAGTGTTTGAGCGGGTGGCTGAGTGTCTCTGCTGAGTCCGGCCCGTCAGCGTGGCTCACTTACTATTCTCACCGGGGGCCAGCGGCTGTGGCCAGCTTCCCCCGCCCCCTGATTCCTGCTCTGTACAGTGTGCCCCAGTGTTTGAACGGGTGGCTGAGTGTCTCTGCTGAGTCCGGCCCGGTCAGCGTGGCTCACTTACTATTCTCACCGGGGGCCAGCGGCTGTGGCCAGCTTCCCCCGCCCCCCTGATTCCTGCTCTGTACAGTGTGCCCCAGTGTTTGAACGGGTGGCTGAGTGTCTCTGCTGAGTCCGGCCCGGTCAGCGTGGCTCACTTACTATTCTCACCGGGGGCCAGCGGCTGTGGCCAGCTTCCCCCGCCCCCCTGATTCCTGCTCTGTACGTGTGCCCCAGTGTTTGACGGGTGGCTGAGTGTCTCTGATGAGTCCGGCCCGGTCAGCGTGGCTCACTTACTATTCTCACCGGGGGCCAGCGGCTGTGGCCAGCTGCCCCCGCCCCCCTGATTCCTGCTCTGTACAGTGTGCCCCAGTGTTTGAACGGGTGGCTGAGTGTCTCTGCTGAGTCCGGCCCGGTCAGGTGGCTCACTTACTATTCTCACCGGGGGCCAGCGGCTGTGGCCAGCTGCCCCCGCCCCCTGATTCCTGCTCTGTACCGTGTGCCCCAGTGTTTGAACGGGTGGCTGAGTGTCTCTGCTGAGTCCGGCCCGGTCAGCGTGGCTCACTTACTATTCTCACCGGGGGCCAGCGGCTGTGGCCAGCTGCCCCCGCCCCCCTGATTCCTGCTCTGTACAGTGTGCCCCAGTGTTTGAACGGGTGGCTGAGTGTCTCTGCTGAGTCCGGCCCGGTCAGCGTGGCTCACTTACTATTCTCACCGGGGGCCAGCGGCTGTGGCCAGCTGCCCCCGCCCCCCTGATTCCTGCTCTGTACAGTGTGCCCCAGTGTTTGAACGGGTGGCTGAGTGTCTCTGCTGAGTCCGGCCCGGTCAGCGTGGCTCACTTACTATTCTACCGGGGGCCAGCGGCTGTGGCCAGCTTCCCCCCCCCCCCTGATTCCTGCTCTGTACAGTGTGCCCCAGTGTTTGAACGGGTGGCTGAGTGTCTCTGCTGAGTCCGGCCCGGTCAGCGTGGCTCACTTACTATTCTCACCGGGGGCCAGCGGCTGTGGCCAGCTGCCCCCGCCACCCGTTTTCCTGCTCTGTACAGTGTGCCCCAGTGTTTGAACGGGTGGCTGAGTGTCTCTGCTGAGTCCGGCCCGGTCAGCGTGGCTCACTTACTATTCTCACCGGGGGCCAGCGGCTGTGGCCAGCTGCCCCCGCCCCCCGTTTTCCTGCTCTGTAACGTGTGCCCCAGTGTTTGAACGGGTGGCTGAGTGTCTCTGATGAGTCCGGCCCGGTCAGCGTGGCTCACTTACTATTCTCACCGGGGGCCAGCGGCTGTGGCCAGCTGCCCCCGCCCCCCGTTTTCCTGCTCTGTAACAGTGTGCCCCAGTGTTTGAACGGGTGGCTGAGTGTCTCTGATGAGTCCGGCCCGGTCAGCGTGGCTCACTTACTATTCTCACGGGGGCCAGCGGCTGTGGCCAGCTTCCCCGCCCCCGTTTTCCTGCTCTGTACAGTGTGCCCCAGTGTTTGAACGGGTGGCTGAGTGTCTCTGCTGAGTCCGGCCCGGTCAGCGTGGCTCACTTACTATTCTCACGGGGGCCAGCGGCTGTGGCCAGCTGCCCCCGCCCCCCTGATTCCTGCTCTGTACAGTGTGCCCCAGTGTTTGAACGGGTGGCTGAGTGTCTCTGATGAGTCCGGCCCGGTCAGCGTGGCTCACTTACTATTCTCACGGGGGCCAGCGGCTGTGGCCAGCTGCCCCCGCCCCCTGATTCCTGCTCTGTACAGTGTGCCCCAGTGTTTGAACGGGTGGCTGAGTGTCTCTGCTGAGTCCGGCCCGGTCAGCGTGGCTCACTTACTATTCTCACCGGGGGCCAGCGGCTGTGGCCAGCTGCCCCGCCACCCGTTTTCCTGCTCTGTACAGTGTGCCCCAGTGTTTGAACGGGTGGCTGAGTGTCTCTGCTGAGTCCGGCCCGGTCAGCGTGGCTCACTTACTATTCTCACCGGGGGCCAGCGGCTGTGGCCAGCTGCCCCCGCCCCCCGTTTTCCTGCTCTGTACAGTGTGCCGCAGTGTTTGAACGGGTGGCTGAGTGTCTCTGCTGAGTCCGGCCCGGTCAGCGTGGCTCACTTACTATTCTCACCGGGGGCCAGCGGCTGTGGCCAGCTGCCCCCGCCCCCCGTTTTCCTGCTCTGTACAGTGTGCCCCAGTGTTTGAACGGGTGGCTGAGTGTCTCTGCTGAGTCCGGCCCGGTCAGCGTGGCTCACTTACTATTCTCACCGGGGGCCAGCGGCTGTGGCCAGCTGCCCCCGCCCCCCGTTTCCTGCTCTGTACGTGTGCCCCAGTGTTTGAACGGGTGGCTGAGTGTCTCTGATGAGTCCGGCCCGGTCAGCGTGGCTCACTTACTATTCTCACCGGGGGCCAGCGGCTGTGGCCAGCTTCCCCCGCCCCCCGTTTTCCTGCTCTGTACAGTGTGCCCCAGTGTTTGAACGGGTGGCTGAGTGTCTCTGCTGAGTCCGGCCCGGTCAGCGTGGCTCACTTACTATTCTCACCGGGGCCAGCGGCTGTGGCCAGCTGCCCCCGCCCCCCTGATTCCTGCTCTGTACAGTGTGCCCCAGTGTTTGAACGGGTGGCTGAGTGTCTCTGCTGAGTTCGGCCCGGTCAGCGTGGCTCACTTACTATTCTCACCGGGGGCCAGCGGCTGTGGCCAGCTGCCCCCGCCCCACTGATTCCTGCTCTGTACAGTGTGCCCCAGTGTTTGAACGGGTGGCTGAGTGTCTCTGCTGAGTCCGGCCCGGTCAGCGTGGCTCACTTACTATTCTCACCGGGGGCCAGCGGCTGTGGCCAGCTGCCCCCGCCCCCCGTTTTCCTGCTCTGTACAGTGTGCCCCAGTGTTTGAACGGGTGGCTGAGTGTCTCTGCTGAGTCCGGCCCGGTCAGCGTGGCTCACTTACTATTCTCACGGGGGCCAGCGGCTGTGGCCAGCTGCCCCCCCCCCCCGTTTTCCTGCTCTGTACAGTGTGCCCCAGTGTTTGAACGGGTGGCTGAGTGTCTCTGCTGAGTCCGGCCCGGTCAGCGTGGCTCACTTACTATTCTCACCGGGGGCCAGCGGCTGTGGCCAGCTGCCCCCGCCCCCCTGATTCCTGCTCTGTACAGTGTGCCCCAGTGTTTGAACGGGTGGCTGAGTGTCTCTGCTGAGTCCGGCCCGGTCAGCGTGGCTCACTTACTATTCTCACCGGGGGCCAGCGGCTGTGGCCAGCTGCCCCCGCCCCCCGTTTTCCTGCTCTGTACAGTGTGCCCCAGTGTTTGAACGGGTGGCTGAGTGTCTCTGCTGAGTCCGGCCCGGTCAGCGTGGCTCACTTACTATTCTCACCGGGGCCAGCGGCTGTGGCCAGCTGCCCCCGCCCCCCTGATTCCTGCTCTGTACAGTGTGCCCAGTGTTTGAACGGGTGGCTGAGTGTCTCTGCTGAGTCCGGCCCGGTCAGCGTGGCTCACTTACTATTCTCACCGGGGGCCAGCGGCTGTGGCCAGCTGCCCCCGCCACCCGTTTTCCTGCTCTGTACAGTGTGCCCCAGTGTTTGAACGGGTGGCTGAGTGTCTCTGCTGAGTCCGGCCCGGTCAGCGTGGCTCACTTACTATTCTCACCGGGGGCCAGCGGCTGTGGCCAACTGCCAGCTGTGGTCAGCGTGGCTCACTTACTATTCTCACCGGGGGCCAGCGGCTGTGGCCAGCTGCCCCCGCCCCCGTTTTCCTGCTCTGTACAGTGTGCCCCAGTGTTTGAACGGGTGGCTGAGTGTCTCTGCTGAGACCGGCCCGGTCAGCGTGGCTCACTTACTATTCTCACCGGGGGCCAGCGGCTGTGGCCAGCTGCCCCCGCCCCCCGTTTTCCTGCTCTGTAAGTGTGCCCCAGTGTTTGAACGGGTGGCTGAGTGTCTCTGCTGAGTCCGGCCCGGTCAGCGTGGCTCACTTACTATTCTCACCGGGGGCCAGCGGCTGTGGCCAGCTGCCCCCGCCCCCCGTTTCCTGCTCTGTACAGTGTGCCCCAGTGTTTGAACGGGTGGCTGAGTGTCTCTGCTGAGTCCGCCCGGTCAGCGTGGCTCACTTACTATTCTCACCGGGGGCCAGCGGCTGGGCCAGCTGCCCCCGCCCCCCGTTTCCTGCTCTGTACCGTGTGCCCCAGTGTTTGAACGGGTGGCTGAGTGTCTCTGCTGAGTCCGGCCCGGTCAGCGTGGCTCACTTACTATTCTCACCGGGGCCAGCGGCTGTGGCCAGCTTCCCCCGCCCCCCTGATTTCCTGCTCTGTACAGCGTGCCCCAGTGTTTGAACGGGTGGCTGAGTGTCTCTGCTGAGTCCGGCCCGGTCAGCGTGGCTCACTTACTATTCTCACCGGGGGCCAGCGGCTGTGGCCAGCTGCCCCGCCCCACTGATTCCTGCTCTGTACAGTGTGCCCCAGTGTTTGAACGGGTGGCTGAGTGTCTCTGTGAGTCCGGCCCGGTCAGCGTGGCTCACTTACTATTCTGACCGGGGGCCAGCGGCTGTGGCCAGCTGCCCCCGCCCCCGTTTTCCTGCTCTGTACAGTGTGCCCCAGTGTTTGAACGGGTGGCTGAGTGTCTCTGCTGAGTCCGGCCCGGTCAGCGTGGCTCACTTACTATTCTCACCGGGGGCCAGCGGCTGTGGCCAGCTGCCCCCGCCCCCCGATTTCCTGCTCTGTACAGTGTGCCCCAGTGTTTGAACGGGTGGCTGAGTGTCTCTGCTGAGTCCGGCCCGGTCAGCGTGGCTCACTTACTATTCTCACCGGGCGCCAGCGGCTGTGGCCAGCTGCCCCCGCCCCCCGTTTTCCTGCTCTGTACGTGTGCCCCAGTGTTTGAACGGGTGGCTGAGTGTCTCTGATGAGTCCGGCCCGGTCAGCGTGGCTCACTTACTATTCTCACCGGGGCCAGCGGCTGTGGCCAGCTGCCCCCGCCCCCGTTTTCCTGCTCTGTAACGTGTGCCCCAGTGTTTGAACGGGTGGCTGAGTGTCTCTGATGAGTCCGGCCCGGTCAGCGTGGCTCACTTACTATTCTCACCGGGGGCCAGCGGGTGGCCAGCTGCCCCCGCCCCCCGTTTTCCTGCTCTGTACAGTGTGCCCCAGTGTTTGAACGGGTGGCTGAGTGTCTCTGCTGAGTCCGGCCCGGTCAGCGTGGCTCACTTACTATTCTCACCGGGGCCAGCGGCTGTGGCCAGCTGCCCCCGCCCCCCTGATTCCTGCTCTGTACAGTGTGCCCCAGTGTTTGAACGGGTGGCTGAGTGTCTCTGATGAGTCGGCCCGGTCAGCGTGGCTCACTTACTATTCTGACCGGGGGCCAGCGGCTGTGGCCAGCTGCCCCCGCCCCCCTGATTCCTGCTCTGTACAGTGTGCCCCAGTGTTTGAACGGGTGGCTGAGTGTCTCTGATGAGTCCGGCCCGGTCAGCGTGGCTCACTTACTATTCTGACCGGGGGCCAGCGGCTGTGGCCAGCTGCCCCCGCCCCCCGTTTCCTGCTCTGTACAGTGTGCCCCAGTGTTTGAACGGGTGGCTGAGTGTCTCTGCTGAGTCCGGCCGGTCAGCGTGGCTCACTTACTATTCTCACCGGGGGCCAGCGGCTGTGGCCAGCTGCCCCCGCCCCCCGTTTTCCTGCTCTGTACAGTGTGCCCCAGTGTTTGAACGGGTGGCTGAGTGTCTCTGCTGAGTCCGGCCCGGTCAGCGTGGCTCACTTACTATTCTCACCGGGGGCCAGCGGCTGTGGCCAGCTGCCCCCGCCCCCCTGATTCCTGCTCTGTACAGTGTGCCCCAGTGTTTGAACGGGTGGCTGAGTGTCTCTGATGAGTCCGGCCCGGTCAGCGTGGCTCACTTACTATTCTCACCGGGGGCCAGCGGCTGTGGCCAGCTGCCCCCGCCACCCGTTTTCCTGCTCTGTACAGTGTGCCCCAGTGTTTGAACGGGTGGCTGAGTGTCTCTGCTGAGACCGGCCCGGTCAGCGTGGCTCACTTACTATTCTCACCGGGGGCCAGCGGCTGTGGCCAGCTGCCCCCGCCCCCCGTTTTCCTGCTCTGTACAGTGTGCCCCAGTGTTTGAACGGGTGGCTGAGTGTCTCTGATGAGTCCGGCCCGGTCAGCGTGGCTCACTTACTATTCTCACCGGGGGCCAGCGGCTGTGGCCAGCTGCCCCCGCCCCCCGTTTTCCTGCTCTGTAACGTGTGCCCCAGTGTTTGAACGGGTGGCTGAGTGTCTCTGCTGAGTCCGGCCCGGTCAGCGTGGCTCACTTACTATTCTCACCGGGGGCCAGCGGCTGTGGCCAGCTTCCCCCGCCCCCCGATTCCTGCTCTGTACAGTGTGCCCCAGTGTTTGAACGGGTGGCTGAGTGTCTCTGCTGAGTCCGGCCGGTCAGCGTGGCTCACTTACTATTCTCACCGGGGGCCAGCGGCTGTGGCCAGCTGCCCCCGCCCCCTGATTCCTGCTCTGTACAGTGTGCCCCAGTGTTTGAACGGGTGGCTGAGTGTCTCTGCTGAGTCCGGCCCGGTCAGCGTGGCTCACTTACTATTCTCACCGGGGGCCAGCGGCTGTGGCCAGCTGCCCCCCCCCACTGATTCCTGCTCTGTACAGTGTGCCCCAGTGTTTGAACGGGTGGCTGAGTGTCTCTGCTGAGTCCGGCCCGGTCAGCGTGGCTCACTTACTATTCTCACCGGGGGCCAGCGGCTGTGGCCAGCTGCCCCCGCCCCCCTGATTCCTGCTCTGTACAGTGTGCCCCAGTGTTTGAACGGGTGGCTGAGTGTCTCTGCTGAGTCCGGCCCGGTCAGCGTGGCTCACTTACTATTCTCACCGGGGGCCAGCGGCTGTGGCCAGCTGCCCCCGCCCCCCTGATTCCTGCTCTGTACAGTGTGCCCCAGTGTTTGAACGGGTGGCTGAGTGTCTCTGCTGAGTCCGGCCCGGTCAGCGTGGCTCACTTACTATTCTCACCGGGGCCAGCGGCTGTGGCCAGCTGCCCCCGCCCCCCTGATTCCTGCTCTGTACAGTGTGCCCCAGTGTTTGAACGGGTGGCTGAGTGTCTCTGCTGAGTCCGGCCCGGTCAGGGTGGCTCACTTACTATTCTCACCGGGGGCCAGCGGCTGTGGCCAGCTGCCCCCGCCCCCCTGATTCCTGCTCTGTACAGTGTGCCCCAGTGTTTGAACGGGTGGCTGAGTGTCTCTGCTGAGTCCGGCCCGGTCAGCGTGGCTCACTTACTATTCTCACCGGGGGCCAGCGGCTGTGGCCAGCTGCCCCCGCCCCCCGTTTTCCTGCTCTGTACAGTGTGCCCCAGTGTTTGAACGGGTGGCTGAGTGTCTCTGCTGAGTCCGGCCCGGTCAGCGTGGCTCACTTACTATTCTCACCGGGGGCCAGCGGCTGTGGCCAGCTGCCCCCGCCCCCCGTTTTCCTGCTCTGTACCGTGTGCCCCAGTGTTTGAACGGGTGGCTGAGTGTCTCTGCTGAGTCCGGCCCGGTCAGCGTGGCTCACTTACTATTCTCACCGGGGGCCAGCGGCTGTGGCCAGCTGCCCCCGCCCCCCGTTTTTCCTGCTCTGTACCGTGTGCCCCAGTGTTTGAACGGGTGGCTGAGTGTCTCTGCTGAGTCCGGCCCGGTCAGCGTGGCTCACTTACTATTCTCACCGGGGGCCAGCGGCTGTGGCCAGCTGCCCCCGCCCCCCGTTTTCCTGCTCTGTACAGTGTGCCCCAGTGTTTGAACGGGTGGCTGAGTGTCTCTGCTGAGTCCGGCCCGGTCAGCGTGGCTCACTTACTATTCTCACCGGGGGCCAGCGGCTGTGGCCAGCTGCCCCCGCCCCCCGTTTTCCTGCTCTGTACAGTGTGCCCAGTGTTTGAACGGGTGGCTGAGTGTCTCTGCTGAGTCCGGCCCGGTCAGCGTGGCTCACTTACTATTCTCACCGGGGGCCAGCGGCTGTGGCCAGCTGCCCCCGCCCCCCGTTTTCCTGCTCTGTACCGTGTGCCCCAGTGTTTGAACGGGTGGCTGAGTGTCTCTGCTGAGTCCGGCCCGGTCAGCGTGGCTCACTTACTATTCTCACCGGGGGCCAGCGGCTGTGGCCAGCTGCCCCCGCCCCCCTGATTCCTGCTCTGTACAGTGTGCCCCAGTGTTTGAACGGGTGGCTGAGTGTCTCTGCTGAGTCCGGCCCGGTCAGCGTGGCTCACTTACTATTCTCACCGGGGGCCAGCGGCTGTGGCCAGCTGCCCCCGCCCCCTGATTCCTGCTCTGTACAGTGTGCCCCAGTGTTTGAACGGGTGGCTGAGTGTCTCTGCTGAGTCCGGCCCGGTCAGCGTGGCTCACTTACTATTCTCACCGGGGGCCAGCGGCTGTGGCCAGCTGCCCCCGCCCCCTGATTCCTGCTCTGTACAGTGTGCCCCAGTGTTTGAACGGGTGGCTGAGTGTCTCTGCTGAGTCCGCCCGGTCAGCGTGGCTCACTTACTATTCTCACCGGGGGCCAGCGGCTGTGGCCAGCTGCCCCCGCCCCCCTGATTCCTGCTCTGTACAGTGTGCCCCAGTGTTTGAACGGGTGGCTGAGTGTCTCTGCTGAGTCCGGCCCGGTCAGCGTGGCTCACTTACTATTCTCACCGGGGCCAGCGGCTGTGGCCAGCTGCCCCCGCCCCCCGATTTCCTGCTCTGTAACGTGTGCCCCAGTGTTTGAACGGGTGGCTGAGTGTCTCTGATGAGTCCGGCCCGGTCAGCGTGGCTCACTTACTATTCTCACCGGGGGCCAGCGGCTGTGGCCAGCTGCCCCCGCCCCCGTTTTCCTGCTCTGTACCGTGTGCCCCAGTGTTTGAACGGGTGGCTGAGTGTCTCTGCTGAGTCCGGCCCGGTCAGCGTGGCTCACTTACTATTCTCACCGGGGGCCAGCGGCTGTGGCCAGCTGCCCCCGCCCCCCGTTTTCCTGCTCTGTACAGTGTGCCCCAGTGTTTGAACGGGTGGCTGAGTGTCTCTGCTGAGTCCGGCCCGGTCAGCGTGGCTCACTTACTATTCTCACCGGGGGCCAGCGGCTGTGGCCAGCTGCCCCCGCCCCCTGATTCCTGCTCTGTACAGTGTGCCCCAGTGTTTGAACGGGTGGCTGAGTGTCTCTGCTGAGTTCGGCCCGGTCAGCGTGGCTCACTTACTATTCTCACCGGGGCCAGCGGCTGTGGCCAGCTGCCCCCGCCCCCCTGATTCCTGCTCTGTACAGTGTGCCCCAGTGTTTGAACGGGTGGCTGAGTGTCTCTGCTGAGTCCGGCCGGTCAGCGTGGCTCACTTACTATTCTCACCGGGGCCAGCGGCTGTGGCCAGCTGCCCCGCCCCCTTTTCCTGCTCTGTACAGTGTGCCCCAGTGTTTGAACGGGTGGCTGAGTGTCTCTGCTGAGTCCGGCCCGGTCAGCGTGGCTCACTTACTATTCTCACCGGGGCCAGCGGCTGTGGCCAGCTGCCCCCGCCCCCGTTTTCCTGCTCTGTACAGTGTGCCCCAGTGTTTGAACGGGTGGCTGAGTGTCTCTGCTGAGTCCGGCCCGGTCAGCGTGGCTCACTTACTATTCTCACCGGGGCCAGCGGCTGTGGCCAGCTGCCCCCGCCCCCTGATTCCTGCTCTGTACCGTGTGCCCCAGTGTTTGAACGGGTGGCTGAGTGTCTCTGCTGAGTCCGGCCCGGTCAGCGTGGCTCACTTACTATTCTCACCGGGGGCCAGCGGCTGTGGCCAGCTGCCCCCGCCACCCTGATTCCTGCTCTGTACAGTGTGCCCCAGTGTTTGAACGGGTGGCTGAGTGTCTCTGCTGAGTCCGGCCCGGTCAGCGTGGCTCACTTACTATTCTCACCGGGGGCCAGCGGCTGTGGCCACTTGCCAGCTGTGGTCAGCGTGGCTCACTTACTATTCTCACCGGGGGCCAGCGGCTGTGGCCAGCTGCCCCCGCCCCCGTTTTCCTGCTCTGTACAGTGTGCCCAGTGTTTGAACGGGTGGCTGAGTGTCTCTGCTGAGACGGCCCGGTCAGCGTGGCTCACTTACTATTCTCACCGGGGGCCAGCGGCTGTGGCCAGCTGCCCCGCGCCCCCTGATTCCTGCTCTGTACAGTGTGCCCCAGTGTTTGAACGGGTGGCTGAGTGTCTCTGCTGAGTCCGGCCCGGTCAGCGTGGCTCACTTACTATTCTCACCGGGGGCCAGCGGCTGTGGCCAGCTGCCCCCGCCCCCCTGATTCCTGCTCTGTACAGTGTGCCCCAGTGTTTGAACGGGTGGCTGAGTGTCTCTGCTGAGTCCGGCCCGGTCAGCGTGGCTCACTTACTATTCTCACCGGGGGCCAGCGGCTGTGGCCAGCTGCCCCCGCCCCCTGATTCCTGCTCTGTACAGTGTGCCCCAGTGTTTGAACGGGTGGCTGAGTGTCTCTGCTGAGTCCGGCCCGGTCAGCGTGGCTCACTTACTATTCTCACCGGGGGCCAGCGGCTGTGGCCAGCTTCCCCGCCCCCCTGATTCCTGCTCTGTACAGTGTGCCCCAGTGTTTGAACGGGTGGCTGAGTGTCTCTGCTGAGTCCGGCCCGGTCAGCGTGGCTCACTTACTATTCTCACCGGGGGCCAGCGGCTGTGGCCAGCTGCCCCCGCCCCCCTGATTCCTGCTCTGTACAGTGTGCCCCAGTGTTTGAACGGGTGGCTGAGTGTCTCTGCTGAGTCCGGCCCGGTCAGCGTGGCTCACTTACTATTCTCACCGGGGGCCAGCGGCTGTGGCCAGCTGCCCCCGCCCCCCTGATTCCTGCTCTGTACAGTGTGCCCCAGTGTTTGAACGGGTGGCTGAGTGTCTCTGCTGAGTCCGGCCCGGTCAGCGTGGCTCACTTACTATTCTCACCGGGGGCCAGCGGCTGTGGCCAGCTGCCCCCGCCCCCCGTTTTCCTGCTCTGTACAGTGTGCCCCAGTGTTTGAACGGGTGGCTGAGTGTCTCTGATGAGTCCGGCCCGGTCAGCGTGGCTCACTTACTATTCTCACCGGGGGCCAGCGGCTGTGGCCAGCTGCCCCCGCCCCCCGTTTTCCTGCTCTGTAACGTGTGCCCCAGTGTTTGAACGGGTGGCTGAGTGTCTCTGATGAGTCCGGCCCGGTCAGCGTGGCTCACTTACTATTCTCACCGGGGGCCAGCGGCTGTGGCCAGCTGCCCCCGCCCCCCGATTCCTGCTCTGTACAGTGTGCCCCAGTGTTTGAACGGGTGGCTGAGTGTCTCTGCTGAGTCCGGCCCGGTCAGCGTGGCTCACTTACTATTCTCACCGGGGGCCAGCGGCTGTGGCCAGCTGCCCCCGCCCCCCTGTTTTCCTGCTCTGTACAGTGTGCCCCAGTGTTTGAACGGGTGGCTGAGTGTCTCTGCTGAGTCCGGCCCGGTCAGCGTGGCTCACTTACTATTCTCACCGGGGGCCAGCGGCTGTGGCCAGCTGCCCCCGCCCCCCGATTCCTGCTCTGTACAGTGTGCCCCAGTGTTTGAACGGGTGGCTGAGTGTCTCTGATGAGTCCGGCCCGGTCAGCGTGGCTCACTTACTATTCTGACCGGGGGCCAGCGGCTGTGGCCAGCTGCCCCCGCCCCCTGATTCCTGCTCTGTACAGTGTGCCCCAGTGTTTGAACGGGTGGCTGAGTGTCTCTGCTGAGTCCGGCCCGGTCAGCGTGGCTCACTTACTATTCTCACCGGGGGCCAGCGGCTGTGGCCAGCTGCCCCCGCCCCCTGATTCCTGCTCTGTACAGTGTGCCCCAGTGTTTGAACGGGTGGCTGAGTGTCTCTGCTGAGTCCGGCCCGGTCAGCGTGGCTCACTTACTATTCTCACCGGGGGCCAGCGGCTGTGGCCAGCTGCCCCCGCCCCCTGATTCCTGCTCTGTACAGTGTGCCCCAGTGTTTGAACGGGTGGCTGAGTGTCTCTGCTGAGTCCGGCCCGGTCAGCGTGGCTCACTTACTATTCTCACCGGGGCCAGCGGCTGTGGCCAGCTGCCCCCGCCCCCGTGATTCCTGCTCTGTACAGTGTGCCCCAGTGTTTGAACGGGTGGCTGAGTGTCTCTGCTGAGTCCGGCCCGGTCAGCGTGGCTCACTTACTATTCTCACCGGGGGCCAGCGGCTGTGGCCAGCTGCCCCCGCCCCCTGATTCCTGCTCTGTACAGTGTGCCCCAGTGTTTGAACGGGTGGCTGAGTGTCTCTGCTGAGTCCGGCCCGGTCAGCGTGGCTCACTTACTATTCTCACCGGGGGCCAGCGGCTGTGGCCAGCTGCCCCCGCCCCCCTGATTCCTGCTCTGTACAGTGTGCCCCAGTGTTTGAACGGGTGGCTGAGTGTCTCTGCTGAGTCCGGCCCGGTCAGCGTGGCTCACTTACTATTCTCACCGGGGGCCAGCGGCTGTGGCCAGCTGCCCCCGCCCCCCTGATTCCTGCTCTGTACAGTGTGCCCCAGTGTTTGAACGGGTGGCTGAGTGTCTCTGCTGAGTCCGGCCCGGTCAGCGTGGCTCACTTACTATTCTCACCGGGGGCCAGCGGCTGTGGCCAGCTGCCCCCGCCCCCCTGATTCCTGCTCTGTACAGTGTGCCCCAGTGTTTGAACGGGTGGCTGAGTGTCTCTGCTGAGTCCGGCCCGGTCAGCGTGGCTCACTTACTATTCTCACCGGGGGCCAGCGGCTGTGGCCAGCTGCCCCCGCCCCCGTTTTCCTGCTCTGTACAGTGTGCCCCAGTGTTTGAACGGGTGGCTGAGTGTCTCTGCTGAGTCCGGCCCGGTCAGCGTGGCTCACTTACTATTCTCACCGGGGGCCAGCGGCTGTGGCCAGCTGCCCCCGCCCCCCGTTTTCCTGCTCTGTACCGTGTGCCCCAGTGTTTGAACGGGTGGCTGAGTGTCTCTGCTGAGTCCGGCCCGGTCAGCGTGGCTCACTTACTATTCTCACCGGGGGCCAGCGGCTGTGGCCAGCTGCCCCCGCCCCCTGATTCCTGCTCTGTACAGTGTGCCCCAGTGTTTGAACGGGTGGCTGAGTGTCTCTGCTGAGTCCGGCCCGGTCAGCGTGGCTCACTTACTATTCTCACCGGGGGCCAGCGGCTGTGGCCAGCTGCCCCCGCCCCCTGATTCCTGCTCTGTACAGTGTGCCCCAGTGTTTGAACGGGTGGCTGAGTGTCTCTGCTGAGTCCGGCCCGGTCAGCGTGGCTCACTTACTATTCTCACCGGGGCCAGCGGCTGTGGCCAGCTCCCCCGCCCCCCTGATTCCTGCTCTGTACAGTGTGCCCCAGTGTTTGAACGGGTGGCTGAGTGTCTCTGCTGAGTCCGGCCCGGTCAGCGTGGCTCACTTACTATTCTCACCGGGGGCCAGCGGCTGTGGCCAGCTCCCCCGCCCCCTGATTCCTGCTCTGTACAGTGTGCCCCAGTGTTTGAACGGGTGGCTGAGTGTCTCTGCTGAGTCCGGCCCGGTCAGCGTGGCTCACTTACTATTCTCACCGGGGGCCAGCGGCTGTGGCCAGCTGCCCCCGCCCCCCTGATTCCTGCTCTGTACAGTGTGCCCCAGTGTTTGAACGGGTGGCTGAGTGTCTCTGCTGAGTCCGGCCCGGTCAGCGTGGCTCACTTACTATTCTGACCGGGGGCCAGCGGCTGTGGCCAGCTGCCCCCGCCCCCCTGATTCCTGCTCTGTACAGTGTGCCCCAGTGTTTGAACGGGTGGCTGAGTGTCTCTGCTGAGTCCGGCCCGGTCAGCGTGGCTCACTTACTATTCTCACCGGGGGCCAGCGGCTGTGGCCAGCTGCCCCCGCCCCCGTTTTCCTGCTCTGTACAGTGTGCCCCAGTGTTTGAACGGGTGGCTGAGTGTCTCTGCTGAGTCCGGCCCGGTCAGCGTGGCTCACTTACTATTCTCACCGGGGGCCAGCGGCTGTGGCCAGCTGCCCCCGCCCCCCTTTTCCTGCTCTGTACGTGTGCCCCAGTGTTTGAACGGGTGGCTGAGTGTCTCTGATGAGTCCGGCCCGGTCAGCGTGGCTCACTTACTATTCTCACCGGGGGCCAGCGGCTGTGGCCAGCTGCCCCCGCCCCCCGTTTTCCTGCTCTGTACAGTGTGCCCCAGTGTTTGAACGGGTGGCTGAGTGTCTCTGCTGAGTCCGGCCCGGTCAGCGTGGCTCACTTACTATTCTCACCGGGGGCCAGCGGCTGTGGCCAGCTGCCCCCGCCCCCCGTTTTCCTGCTCTGTACAGTGTGCCCCAGTGTTTGAACGGGTGGCTGAGTGTCTCTGCTGAGTCCGGCCCGGTCAGCGTGGCTCACTTACTATTCTCACCGGGGGCCAGCGGCTGTGGCCAGCTGCCCCCGCCCCCCTGATTCCTGCTCTGTACAGTGTGCCCCAGTGTTTGAACGGGTGGCTGAGTGTCTCTGATGAGTCCGGCCCGGTCAGCGTGGCTCACTTACTATTCTCACCGGGGGCCAGCGGCTGTGGCCAGCTGCCCCCGCCCCACTGATTCCTGCTCTGTACAGTGTGCCCCAGTGTTTGAACGGGTGGCTGAGTGTCTCTGATGAGTCCGGCCCGGTCAGCGTGGCTCACTTACTATTCTCACCGGGGGCCAGCGGCTGTGGCCAGCTGCCCCCGCCCCCCGTTTTCCTGCTCTGTACAGTGTGCCCCAGTGTTTGAACGGGTGGCTGAGTGTCTCTGCTGAGTCCGGCCCGGTCAGCGTGGCTCACTTACTATTCTCACCGGGGGCCAGCGGCTGTGGCCAGCTGCCCCCGCCCCCGTTTTCCTGCTCTGTACAGTGTGCCCCAGTGTTTGAACGGGTGGCTGAGTGTCTCTGCTGAGTCCGGCCCGGTCAGCGTGGCTCACTTACTATTCTCACCGGGGGCCAGCGGCTGTGGCCAGCTGCCCCCGCCCCCCTTTTCCTGCTCTGTGTACGTGTGCCCCAGTGTTTGAACGGGTGGCTGAGTGTCTCTGCTGAGTCCGGCCCGGTCAGCGTGGCTCACTTACTATTCTCACCGGGGGCCAGCGGCTGTGGCCAGCTGCCCCCGCCCCCCGTTTTCCTGCTCTGTACGTGTGCCCAGTGTTTGAACGGGTGGCTGAGTGTCTCTGCTGAGTCCGGCCCGGTCAGCGTGGCTCACTTACTATTCTCACCGGGGGCCAGCGGCTGTGGCCAGCTGCCCCCGCCCCCCGTTTTCCTGCTCTGTACAGTGTGCCCCAGTGTTTGAACGGGTGGCTGAGTGTCTCTGCTGAGTCCGGCCCGGTCAGCGTGGCTCACTTACTATTCTCACCGGGGGCCAGCGGCTGTGGCCAGCTGCCCCCGCCCCCCTGATTCCTGCTCTGTACAGTGTGCCCCAGTGTTTGAACGGGTGGCTGAGTGTCTCTGCTGAGTCCGGCCCGGTCAGCGTGGCTCACTTACTATTCTCACCGGGGGCCAGCGGCTGTGGCCAGCTGCCCCCGCCCCCCTGATTCCTGCTCTGTACAGTGTGCCCCAGTGTTTGAACGGGTGGCTGAGTGTCTCTGATGAGTCCGGCCCGGTCAGCGTGGCTCACTTACTATTCTCACCGGGGGCCAGCGGCTGTGGCCAGCTGCCCCCGCCACCCTTTTCCTGCTCTGTACAGTGTGCCCCAGTGTTTGAACGGGTGGCTGAGTGTCTCTGCTGAGTCCGGCCCGGTCAGCGTGGCTCACTTACTATTCTCACCGGGGGCCAGCGGCTGTGGCCAGCTGCCCCCGCCCCCCGTTTTCCTGCTCTGTACAGTGTGCCCCAGTGTTTGAACGGGTGGCTGAGTGTCTCTGCTGAGTCCGGCCCGGTCAGCGTGGCTCACTTACTATTCTCACCGGGGGCCAGCGGCTGTGGCCAGCTGCCCCCGCCCCCCTGATTCCTGCTCTGTACCGTGTGCCCCAGTGTTTGAACGGGTGGCTGAGTGTCTCTGCTGAGTCCGGCCCGGTCAGCGTGGCTCACTTACTATTCTCACCGGGGGCCAGCGGCTGTGGCCAGCTGCCCCCGCCCCCGTTTTCCTGCTCTGTACAGTGTGCCCCAGTGTTTGAACGGGTGGCTGAGTGTCTCTGCTGAGTCCGGCCCGGTCAGCGTGGCTCACTTACTATTCTCACCGGGGGCCAGCGGCTGTGGCCAGCTGCCCCCGCCCCCCTGATTCCTGCTCTGTACAGTGTGCCCCAGTGTTTGAACGGGTGGCTGAGTGTCTCTGCTGAGTCCGGCCCGGTCAGCGTGGCTCACTTACTATTCTCACGGGGGCCAGCGGCTGTGGCCAGCTGCCCCCGCCCCCGTTTTCCTGCTCTGTACAGTGTGCCCCAGTGTTTGAACGGGTGGCTGAGTGTCTCTGCTGAGTCCGGCCCGGTCAGCGTGGCTCACTTACTATTCTCACCGGGGCCAGCGGCTGTGGCCAAGTGTGCCAACGGGTGGCTGGCTGTGGTCAGCGTGGCTCACTTACTATTCTCACCGGGGGCCAGCGGCTGTGGCCAGCTGCCCCCGCCCCCCGTTTTCCTGCTCTGTACAGTGTGCCCCAGTGTTTGAACGGGTGGCTGAGTGTCTCTGCTGAGTCCGGCCCGGTCAGCGTGGCTCACTTACTATTCTCACCGGGGGCCAGCGGCTGTGGCCAGCTGCCCCCGCCCCCCGTTTTCCTGCTCTGTACAGTGTGCCCCAGTGTTTGAACGGGTGGCTGAGTGTCTCTGCTGAGTCCGGCCCGGTCAGCGTGGCTCACTTACTATTCTCACCGGGGGCCAGCGGCTGTGGCCAGCTGCCCCCGCCCCCCGTTTTCCTGCTCTGTACAGTGTGCCCAGTGTTTGAACGGGTGGCTGAGTGTCTCTGCTGAGACCGGCCCGGTCAGCGTGGCTCACTTACTATTCTCACCGGGGGCCAGCGGCTGTGGCCAGCTGCCCCCGCCCCCCGTTTTCCTGCTCTGTACCGTGTGCCCCAGTGTTTGAACGGGTGGCTGAGTGTCTCTGCTGAGTCCGGCCCGGTCAGCGTGGCTCACTTACTATTCTCACCGGGGGCCAGCGGCTGTGGCCAGCTGCCCCCGCCCCCCTGATTCCTGCTCTGTACAGTGTGCCCCAGTGTTTGAACGGGTGGCTGAGTGTCTCTGCTGAGTCCGGCCCGGTCAGCGTGGCTCACTTACTATTCTGACCGGGGGCCAGCGGCTGTGGCCAGCTGCCCCCGCCCCTGATTCCTGCTCTGTACAGTGTGCCCCAGTGTTTGAACGGGTGGCTGAGTGTCTCTGATGAGTCCGGCCCGGTCAGCGTGGCTCACTTACTATTCTCACCGGGGGCCAGCGGCTGTGGCCAGCTGCCCCCGCCACCCGTTTTCCTGCTCTGTACAGTGTGCCCCAGTGTTTGAACGGGTGGCTGAGTGTCTCTGCTGAGTCCGGCCCGGTCAGCGTGGCTCACTTACTATTCTCACCGGGGGCCAGCGGCTGTGGCCAGCTGCCCCCGCCCCCTTTTCCTGCTCTGTACAGTGTGCCGCAGTGTTTGAACGGGTGGCTGAGTGTCTCTGCTGAGTCCGGCCCGGTCAGCGTGGCTCACTTACTATTCTCACCGGGCGCCAGCGGCTGTGGCCAGCTGCCCCCGCCCCCTGATTCCTGCTCTGTAACGTGTGCCCCAGTGTTTGAACGGGTGGCTGAGTGTCTCTGCTGAGTCCGGCCCGGTCAGCGTGGCTCACTTACTATTCTCACCGGGGGCCAGCGGCTGTGGCCAGCTGCCCCGCCCCCCGATTCCTGCTCTGTACAGTGTGCCCCAGTGTTTGAACGGGTGGCTGAGTGTCTCTGCTGAGTCCGGCCCGGTCAGCGTGGCTCACTTACTATTCTCACCGGGGGCCAGCGGCTGTGGCCAGCTTCCCCCGCCCCCCTTTTCCTGCTCTGTACAGTGTGCCCCAGTGTTTGAACGGGTGGCTGAGTGTCTCTGCTGAGTCCGGCCCGGTCAGCGTGGCTCACTTACTATTCTCACCGGGGGCCAGCGGCTGTGGCCAGCTGCCCCCGCCCCCCTGATTCCTGCTCTGTACAGTGTGCCCCAGTGTTTGAACGGGTGGCTGAGTGTCTCTGCTGAGTCCGGCCCGGTCAGCGTGGCTCACTTACTATTCTGACCGGGGGCCAGCGGCTGTGGCCAGCTGCCCCCGCCCCACTGATTCCTGCTCTGTACAGTGTGCCCCAGTGTTTGAACGGGTGGCTGAGTGTCTCTGCTGAGTCCGGCCCGGTCAGCGTGGCTCACTTACTATTCTCACCGGGGGCCAGCGGCTGTGGCCAGCTGCCCCCGCCCCCCTGATTCCTGCTCTGTACAGTGTGCCCCAGTGTTTGAACGGGTGGCTGAGTGTCTCTGATGAGTCCGGCCCGGTCAGCGTGGCTCACTTACTATTCTGACCGGGGGCCAGCGGCTGTGGCCAGCTGCCCCCGCCCCCTGATTCCTGCTCTGTACAGTGTGCCCCAGTGTTTGAACGGGTGGCTGAGTGTCTCTGCTGAGTCCGGCCCGGTCAGCGTGGCTCACTTACTATTCTCACCGGGGGCCAGCGGCTGTGGCCAGCTTCCCCCGCCCCCCTGATTCCTGCTCTGTACAGTGTGCCCCAGTGTTTGAACGGGTGGCTGAGTGTCTCTGCTGAGTCCGGCCCGGTCAGCGTGGCTCACTTACTATTCTCACCGGGGGCCAGCGGCTGTGGCCAGCTGCCCCCGCCCCCGTTTTCCTGCTCTGTACAGTGTGCCCCAGTGTTTGAACGGGTGGCTGAGTGTCTCTGCTGAGTCCGGCCCGGTCAGCGTGGCTCACTTACTATTCTCACCGGGGGCCAGCGGCTGTGGCCAGCTGCCCCCGCCCCCCGTTTTCCTGCTCTGTACAGTGTGCCCCAGTGTTTGAACGGGTGGCTGAGTGTCTCTGCTGAGACCGGCCCGGTCAGCGTGGCTCACTTACTATTCTCACCGGGGGCCAGCGGCTGTGGCCAGCTGCCCCCGCCCCCCGATTCCTGCTCTGTACAGTGTGCCCCAGTGTTTGAACGGGTGGCTGAGTGTCTCTGCTGAGTCCGGCCCGGTCAGCGTGGCTCACTTACTATTCTCACCGGGGGCCAGCGGCTGTGGCCAGCTGCCCCCGCCCCCCGATTCCTGCTCTGTACAGTGTGCCCCAGTGTTTGAACGGGTGGCTGAGTGTCTCTGCTGAGTCCGGCCCGGTCAGCGTGGCTCACTTACTATTCTCACCGGGGGCCAGCGGCTGTGGCCAGCTGCCCCCGCCCCCGTTTTCCTGCTCTGTACAGTGTGCCGCAGTGTTTGAACGGGTGGCTGAGTGTCTCTGCTGAGACCGGCCCGGTCAGCGTGGCTCACTTACTATTCTCACCGGGGGCCAGCGGCTGTGGCCAGCTGCCCCCGCCCCCCGTTTTCCTGCTCTGTACCGTGTGCCCCAGTGTTTGAACGGGTGGCTGAGTGTCTCTGCTGAGACCGGCCCGGTCAGCGTGGCTCACTTACTATTCTCACCGGGGGCCAGCGGCTGTGGCCAGCTGCCCCCGCCCCCCGTTTTCCTGCTCTGTACAGTGTGCCCCAGTGTTTGAACGGGTGGCTGAGTGTCTCTGCTGAGTCCGGCCCGGTCAGGGTGGCTCACTTACTATTCTCACCGGGGGCCAGCGGCTGTGGCCAGCTGCCCCCGCCCCCCGTTTTCCTGCTCTGTACAGTGTGCCCCAGTGTTTGAACGGGTGGCTGAGTGTCTCTGCTGAGTCCGGCCCGGTCAGCGTGGCTCACTTACTATTCTCACCGGGGGCCAGCGGCTGTGGCCAACTGCCAGCTGGTGGTCAGCGTGGCTCACTTACTATTCTCACCGGGGGCCAGCGGCTGTGGCCAGCTGCCCCCGCCCCCCGTTTTCCTGCTCTGTACAATGTGCCCCAGTGTTTGAACGGGTGGCTGAGTGTCTCTGCTGAGTCCGGCCCGGTCAGCGTGGCTCACTTACTATTCTCACCGGGGGCCAGCGGCTGTGGCCAGCTGCCCCGCCCCCCGTTTTCCTGCTCTGTAATGTGTGCCGCAGTGTTTGAACGGGTGGCTGAGTGTCTCTGCTGAGTCCGGCCCGGTCAGCGTGGCTCACTTACTATTCTCACCGGGGGCCAGCGGCTGTGGCCAGCTGCCCCCGCCCCCCGTTTTCCTGCTCTGTACAGTGTGCCCCAGTGTTTGAACGGGTGGCTGAGTGTCTCTGCTGAGTCCGGCCCGGTCAGCGTGGCTCACTTACTATTCTCACCGGGGACCAGCGGCTGTGGCCAGCTGCCCCCGCCCCCCGTTTCCTGCTCTGTACAGTGTGCCCCAGTGTTTGAACGGGTGGCTGAGTGTCTCTGCTGAGTCCGGCCCGGTCAGCGTGGCTCACTTACTATTCTCACCGGGGGCCAGCGGCTGTGGCCAGCTTCCCCCGCCCCCCTGATTCCTGCTCTGTACAGTGTGCCCCAGTGTTTGAGTGGGTGGCTGAGTGTCTCTGCTGAGTCCGGCCCGGTCAGGGTGGCTCACTTACTATTCTCACCGGGGGCCAGCGGCTGTGGCCAGCTGCCCCCGCCCCCCTGATTCCTGCTCTGTACAGTGTGCCCCAGTGTTTGAACGGGTGGCTGAGTGTCTCCGCTGAGTCCGGCCCGGTCAGGGTGGCTCACTTACTATTCTCACCGGGGGCCAGCGGCTGTGGCCAGCTGCCCCCGCCCCCCTGATTCCTGCTCTGTACCGTGTGCCCCAGTGTTTGAACGGGTGGCTGAGTGTCTCTGCTGAGTCCGGCCCGGTCAGCGTGGCTCACTTACTATTCTCACCGGGGGCCAGCGGCTGTGGCCAGCTGCCCCCGCCCCCCTTTTCCTGCTCTGTACAGTGTGCCGCAGTGTTTGAACGGGTGGCTGAGTGTCTCTGCTGAGTCCGGCCCGGTCAGCGTGGCTCACTTACTATTCTCACCGGGCGCCAGCGGCTGTGGCCAGCTGCCCCCGCCCCCCTGATTCCTGCTCTGTACCGTGTGCCCCAGTGTTTGAACGGGTGGCTGAGTGTCTCTGCTGAGTCCGGCCTGGTCAGGGTGGCTCATTTACTATTCTCACCGGGGGCCAGCGGCTGTGGCCAGCTGCCCCCGCCCCCCGTTTTCTTGCTCTGTACCGTGTGCCCCAGTGTTTGAACGGGTGGCTGAGTGTCTCTGCTGAGTCCGGCCCGGTCAGGGTGGCTCACTTACTATTCTCACCGGGGGCCAGCGGCTGTGGCCAGCTGCCCCCGCCTCCCTGATTCCTGCTCTGTACAGTGTGCCCCAGTGTTTGAACGGGTGGCTGAGTGTCTCCGCTGAGTCCGGCCCGGTCAGGGTGGCTCACTTGCTATTCTCACCGGGGGCCAGCAGCTGTGGCCAGCTGCCCCCGCCCCCCTGATTCCTGCTCTGTACCGTGTGCCCCAGTGTTTGAACGGGTGGCTGAGTGTCTCTGCTGAGTCCGGCCCGGTCAGCGTGGCTCACTTACTATTCTCACTGGGGGCCAGCGGCTGTGGCCAGCTTCCCCCGCCCCCCGTTTTCCTGCTCTGTACCGTGTGCCCCAGTGTTTGAGCGGGTGGCTGAGTGTCTCTGCTGAGTCCGGCCCGGTCAGCGTGGCTCACTTACTATTCTCACCGGGGCCAGCGGCTGTGGCCAGCTTCCCCCGCCCCCCTGATTCCTGCTCTGTACAGTGTGCCCCAGTGTTTGAACGGGTGGCTGAGTGTCTCTGCTGAGTCCGGCCCGGTCAGCGTGGCTCACTTACTATTCTCACCGGGGGCCAGCGGCTGTGGCCAGCTGCCCCCGCCCCCTGATTCCTGCTCTGTAGAGTGTGCCCCAGTGTTTGAACGGGTGGCTGAGTGTCTCTGCTGAGTCCGGCCCGGTCAGCGTGGCTCACTTACTATTCTCCCGGGGCCAGCGGCTGTGGCCAGCTTCCCCCGCCCCCCTGATTCCTGCTCCGTACAGTGTGCCCCAGTGTTTGAACGGGTGGCTGAGTATCTCTGCTGAGTCCGGCCCGGTCAGCCAGAGGTTCTGGGTTAGCCTGGCTGTAGTCTCCGCGGTCCGGTCCGGCTCCCCGTAGCTATCACAGCGGTCAGCTGCCCAGCTGACTAATATGGGTGTGTGTGTGACTGAGCATGCGCGGCCGAGGGTCCCCCTGTCCGAGGTTCTGGGTAAGCTTGGCTGTCGTCTCCGCGGTCCGGTCCGGCTCCCAGTAGCTATCACAGCGGTCAGCTGCCCAGCTGACTAATATGGGTGTGTGTGTGACTGAGCATGCGCGGCTGAGGGTCCCCTGACCATTCTGCAATGTTTTTTTCATGATAAGATCCAGGCGGAGATGAGAGTCCAAATGGACACATGATAACCAAATGGTATACTGAGACACCAAATGTGTTTTTCTCATGCATTTTTTTATCACACAAATTTGCAATATTGAACTGTTCAATTATTAAATTATGCCCATAAAGTATGGGCATAACTAACCCTTTCCTCCGTGTTTCGACATGGCGACATGGCGGCGACCGCGGACACCGCGGTCGCCATGTCGCCATGTTCACGCGCTTATATTTACGAGTATTCTTCTTCTTCATCTTGTACACATTTACGATTGAATCAGCTAAATCTTTATTTACACTGTCCATTATAATACATCAATGTCCAGCACCCTCCCTTCAACATCCGTGTCGTACACTAACTTCAAAATAAAACCGAGGGAACGTCTCCCTCGGTTGAAATGGGGAAAACGATCACGCTTCGGACTGTAGATATTCCGTATATTCTTGTGCAAAAATAAATGAGAAACAAAATAAAATCGATACTGAATTAGCAAAACAACCTAATGAAGCCACAGATACCAAATACACCACGTTTACCAATGTAGTAAGCCTGCGCAAGCTGAAACTGCAGAAGAGGAGCGGCTCGGGGACGCCGGCGTCCCTGCGGAGTTGAAGAGGTTAAAGCAGCTTCGTCCACAAACACACAGGCCTGTTAAGGTGTGAGCAGCACGCTGAAGATGTCACTGTCTCGCTGCTAATGAGAGTCGCCATATTATTCCCTCCTCTGCAACACTGCAGCTCAACAACACAGGCCCAGTTCGGCTGTGAAAGAATAATTATATCCCAGAGAGAAGAGCCTGTTTGAGTCAAACTAAGTTAGATATGCACACGCCCACATGCACCTCCGATGCAACACACACACACACACACACACACACACACACACACACACATCCTACCAGTCACTGTGCATCTCTCAGAGGTTCAGTCAAAGCAGAGTGGTGGTGAAAACTAATGATAAAACCAAGTCTATACCAGCATCATTGTGTGTGTGCGTGTGTGTGTGTGTTGGCATGCGTGTGGGTGTTTTCGTCTAAATCATATGAAAGCCGATTTGAAAACACAGACAGGGCTTGTAAGTTGAAAACGTTGCCTCCAGGCGCTGTTGTCATTCATCACTCCAGAAATCACACACATCATAACATTTATTCAGCCATAAAGGGAAAGAAGAAGCAGAGCGAAGGATATCAAAATAACTCCAGAGCTTCAGGTCTAATTATAGGAGTCGTTTTGTAATCGATGACATCATCACCTCCTACGATGTGACTTTTACATTTTATACAAAAAAAAAATGACGTGTGTCCAAACTTTGCTTCACAGTGAAAGAATTTCTGTTCTGCAATTAAAGCTGAGAAGCTTTTTTTTTTTAAACCTAAAAACACTATTACAGGTTCTATGAAACCAACCACATGCTGAAATGAAAGGAAGCAGCGACATCTTGAAAGGAGCGCTCAAAGAGATAGAGGGACAGCGGGAGGGAAATAGGCTGATTACACTTCCTGAAAAAACTTTCACATCATGACATTCATTCGGTCAACTATAATGAATGAACTGACATTTTAAAAGTAATTAAATAAAACTTTGCTTGGAGCAGGTTTGACTTTGTCTCTCAGTGCAAACAACAAACAACATGGACACAGCAGGAACAAGAGCACGACCACCACGAAGGTACCTCCTAATACCTCAATGGACACATGACCAGACTGTGAGGGTCAAACACTGTCCGCGTGTCTTCACTCCTCATTGCATAAGACAAAATGCAGTATAATCTCCAAGTACAAGTGGATGAGTGTACACTGACACGTGCACAGTTTAAAACACCTATACACACTGTGTTATCACTCAATGTTTGTCTTTCCTCATCATCGATTATGGAGTTGAACAGAGACTCGGTGAGAAGAAGATGAGCAACGGGTAACAAGACTGAGGCAAAATGGCAAAATGGCCGACTATTGATAGATATATACACAAATAAATACACACAATCGACAAAAACCCTCACATGAGGAGTGTGGAAGTCTCGTCACAGAAGAAGAGTCCCACGGGGAAACAGCAGTGTAAATCCAGCCGACATCTCTTCTTTCCTCTTCGAGACTCAGCTGATGGAAATGGACAACAGCACCCAGCACTTAGAGAAATCTGAGGACTCACTGTGTCTCACCAAGGACCAGTGTGCCGATATTAATCACATCAAAACAACACTTAATGTCACTGTAGCTCCAAGATGAACACATCCAATACAATACAGATCTAACACAGACACATACTGAGTGTGTTACTGTCCTGATAGGTGGATAATATGTCTCAGTGCAAAGTGAGCCTTCAGGAGAAAAGACTAAAGGGTATTGAACAAAGAAAAGTATTCATTCAAACCAAACACATTGTTGTCTCATTCAAACCGACTGAATAATGTGCACATCCTCTACAGACCTATAGGAGGCTTTATGACTCAGGGAAATTATGAAACTAGAGTCAGTGACAAATTCGGACACAGTGCCAAGTACAGCAGGAAAGTGTAGCAGACACACACACACACACACACACACACACACACACACACACACACACACACACACACTTGAGTGAGATGAATGAGAGCCAGAAATTGAAAGCATTTTTCTTCAAGTGAGGACACAGAGGATGAGCCAATTCAAGAGAGTAGAATTTGCTTTAAAGCCCAGGTATGTTTTGATATCCTTGATGTTTTCTGTGGGCCGGCTCAAGAATATAGCTGCTGACTTCAAAGAAATGGCCACAGAATCAACCCAAAGTGCAGCGAGCAGCCCGGCGCTGGACAGAAAAAGTGCTGGATCTCGCACATTTCAAGAGCCAGGGACATGGTGAGGAAGCTGAACTGTTTTTACATAGTGTGACCTGTGACAGCGCCGATGCAATGTTGCTCTGACAACACATCAAGAAATATACACACAACACACATACACACACCTGCAGCTGATTCTATGTTGTGATCTTATTATTTTGATTCTTGTCTGCGTGACATTTTCTGTGTGACAACCAAGACGAAACATATGAAAGGGATGGAGAGAGAGCTGGTGGTTACCTAGCAGCAGCCTCCACAGATGAAGAATTAAACCCAAACTAATTGAGAGCTCTACTGTTTGACTCTGAGCTCAGAGCGAGAAGGAGTTCATTGAAGTGACAGAAAACACAGACAAAAAGATGACGGAGGATTTGCAGCTGATGTTTCAAGGAGCAGATAAAAAAGTATAAACATAAACAACAACAACAATAAACAAAGAAGATTATAAATGTGACATCATCGCCAGAGGACGACTGTACCTTCCGCATTGACATCATGATGCCTGCAGCTTGTATATAGGGTAACTGAGTACAGCTTAACAAACCGAGACGCTGCAGAAACACTCACACATATTCAGGTCTGCAGTGCGAGTAGCATGGACAAATATTTCAAGGGGCACGAAAGAGTAACAGTCAGCTACTCGTCGGTGGTTGAACTTGCACAGACTCTTTAAACCTGTCTGTATGCTTTCACATCTCATTAGCCTGCATCCTTTATTAGGCTGAAATGTCACAACTGCACACACTCAGTGTTGCGCTGTGTGTAAACACAGATCCATTTCAACTGCTTGTGAATCTGGGTGAATAATAATGTGTGTAAAACAACCTCTGGAATGGGCCTTTAATCCTGCGCATCAGACTGAGAGGGTCTCCTACAGTGGAGTTAAATGAAGTACAGGATCAAAGACCTGGCTGCAGCTCAGAGGCACCAGAGGAGGTTAGACCTTCAGCATCCTCCTCTCCTCTCCTCTCCTCTCCTCTCCTCCTCCTCCTCCTCCTCCTCCTGCAGAAGTATCTTCTTTCTTATCACCACCCGTCTCATGTGTTCTTAACTCTGTTGTGATCTCTGTGTCTTTAATCTGCACTGCTACATACTGATCTGCTCTGAGATGCCTCGATCCCTCACTCTTTCCATCGCTTCTCTCTCTCTCTCCCTCTCCCCCTCACTCTCTTTCCCCTGACATCTAGTTCAAAGGCGGGGCCTCCCACTAAGTACCCCCCATCATCTCTCTCATCCATTTCTCTGCAGCAGTTCCCCAGTTTCCTCAGTAGGGGGTATTTAGGTTTTCCCTCTGACATTTCTCGATCTCTCTTCATCTCTCACTCCCTTCCTTCGCTCACTCTCTCTCTGCACTAAAACCCAACCAACCTGCTCATATCTACAAATGGTGGATTTTAGTGAAACTGCCATGCAGCCAGTCTTTTGGATTGTCTCTCTCTGTTGTTTTTCATTGCTCTGCTTTAATGCTTACTATACGCAGCACCTAAATGAGACACTCTGAGGTAGATCAAGCATTTATCTTTTGATAACTCAGTCTCATGCTGATAAATTGGAACTAGGAGACAAACAGCAGTATCCTGTCTTATCCAACCATTCACCTGACTTTGTCCCACACGTCACATGACTTCCTGCTCTCATACATACCAATGCCTATGGCTGTCTTTCAATGCACAACATTATCCTCATCTTTAAACACTTATTTATTATTTAACAAACATTTATAACACACATGCAAACACGTGATGTCAACTAGTCCAGTTCAGCGTTACATAACACAGTCTTCACCTCCTTTATCCGTCCCTGTTCCATCTCTCTGCCTCTCTTTCCTGTCTTCTTCTTCTTCTGGATCTGCTCCCAGCCACGGCTACATCCTGCTGACACAACACTGCCCACACCTCAGTGCCACCCCTCCATCCGACTACCTCACACACACACACACACATATATACACACACACACACACACACACACACACACACATCAACTCCTGTATTCTCCCTCTCACTTCAGTATTTCCCCTCTAGCCTCTCCTTATTTCCCTTCACCCTTCGCCACCCTCCACTCGCTCACTCTAAAGGGCAAAAAAAGTCAAGTGTGGCCATCCAACTGTGTTTGTGTGTGTGTGTGGAGGTGGGGGGTGGGGGGGGACAAAGGATGCATCCGGTCGATCGTCCCATTCAAACTCTTGACCTTCTCCTCCTCCTATGAACCATTTGACCCAATTCATTATTGGAGAGTGGCATCAAGCTACTTAAGTCTGTCAACCATGACTGCTTCCCCTGCAAAAATTAAGAGAGAGAGAGATGGATGGATGGATGGATAGATAGATAGATAGATGGTTTAGTTAGATAGACTGATGACTAGGATGTGTCGATGAGATGCCACAACTGCTTGTTTTGCAGTTAGGGAGGAGAGATTACACGGCTTCTGCTCATCATCCACTGACAGCATGACTTTCATTGAAAGTGACACTAATTCACGTACATACAAAACACACACCAAGTAAAATTACACACACTCTGCACACCCTATGAGTCAATTAAATAATGCTGACACACACACACACACACACACACACACACACACCCACAGGCAACCACCCACTAAAAAAACATCAATTAAGCCTTAGTATGGAGGAGTGGCAGCCATTTCCCCTATAGAAACAAACATTTAGAGTTAAAGGATGAGGGGAGACTGCATTGTTTCAACATGGACCACACAATAACAGCACAGCCAGACCTGAGGTGGGGGGGTGGGGTGGGGGTGTTTCCTAAATTGTCTTTTTTCACTAATCTTACCTCAAGCCTGTGGGTACAGAGACACAGATGCTGAGCTCTTCTGGGGGCAGCGTTTACGACAATGCTTCACTGCCCCCTCATGGTTCACAGCAGAACAACTGGAGAACAGCAACAACTACTGTTTTTTTCTTTTTTAACCTTCAACACATCCATCTGGAGCCAATCCCAGCCAACACTGGCGCGGGGGCGAGGTACAACCTGTACAGCGTATCAGTCTACCTCAAAACATCATCTTCAGAAACATAAAGCACTGGAGAACATATGCAAACTGTTTCACAGGAGCGAGACATAGTTGATCAGATTAAAAATAGGATGCAATAACTAAAAGATCAATAGCAAAACTATTACTGTTGAACACCTACACTGACGACCACAAGTGAAAACAAGACTCCTAGGCCTCCTCTGTCCTCTCCAGCCTCAGGAGACGGAGACAAACACAACGATGGGGAGTGTGTAAGAATGTGTGATTTCTTTTCTTGTACGAGTTGAATTGATGGAAGCAAAAAATAAACAGAGGAAACAGAGAAACAAACAGAGTTGTGTGCTCGGTTACATCTGGTGGATGTAAACAGGAAACAGTGACAGTCTTATTATAGTTAATTGATGCCCCTGTCACTATGAAACACATTTAAAATGTATAAAAATGAAACTAAATGAATCTAAAAAAATCCAGTGTGGTTTAAAGAGAATCGCGCTGACAGAGTGAAAACGGGAGTTTGAGTGATGACTCACAGGCTTTTATACATTCAGTAACAATCTGCGGGCTTGTCAGCTCATTTATCTGTGCTGCCCTGCCGGCATTGTAGAGGACAGAGAGATGCAAGGACACTGACCTCAACCTCTGTGTGAGCCGCAGGAAGCCTCGAGGACGGGTTGACAAATTGCGACAGAGAGATCCTGGAGGTGTCACCTCAACATGTGACTTCGTGCCCCTCGCATGGTCCGAACAGGCCGACTGCAGAGTCAAAGAGGACTGGATAAAAAGAAAACAAATTCAGCCTCTCCTCATTTATATGCAGGACAGTAAACATTTGCATTTGCACCTTTTTCACCAGGACAATAACATTTTGCCTGACTCCAAGTTTCTAAGTGATCAATACGACAAACAGCTCAGACAAACATCAAAATGCAAGAACGATTCATCTAAAACATTATGACATGAAGTCATTTTCACACGAGGCTGGTTTTGCACGTCGCGAACAAGCTAACACAAGTGTCAGTCTCTGAAAAACAGACACAGTTTCTGACGCGAGATGTTGGGTTTATTTTCAAGAAGCTGTTTTTGAATCAGTCTGGCTGCACCTACGAGACGGAGACACATGAACACACCTGGACCACAGGTTTTATGAAAAATGGTGTTGGAGATGTGATGTGACATGTGGCAGGGGATTAACTCCAGTGGGTGACTCTGCTGCACATCACGTCCCCTCAGACACACCATATCAGGCTCATTGATCAGAGGCTGACCTTTGACCTGGACAGACAGAGTGAGTTCACAGTCAGTGCCCCCCCCCGATTAAACCTGTAGGTTAAACAACCATCCAAACAAAGGTTCATCCATGTGTAAGTCTTCAATAATAAGACACAAAGACGGAAGAACACATGAAAAAGTCAAAGGATCAAACTGAAACCAACATGAAGAGAAAAGAGGAACAACAGCTTATTTTCATTTATGTATGTGAAAGGACCTGCACACATGCACAGGTGCTCAAGGGCAACACCAAGACTGCGCAGGTGACAGAATATTTTCCAAACTGTTTTGCCTCACAGATTTTCATTTGGACAGGAATATGCTAAAAGCTAAACCCCATGTGTGTGTGTGTGTGTGTGTGTGTGTGTGTGTGTGTACAACCCTTGGGTGGTAGAGTTTCCGTTTTCCCACCTCCTGCTCTCGGCTTCTGCCCCAGACAAAGTCATGACTTCAAAGTCAAAACAGAGGAGAGGTGTAACACAGACACATGCACGCACAAACACACACGCACACACACACACACACACACACCACTTTCTCCACGCTTCCTCCCCTGCCATCCAGTGGGGCTCTTTCGGCCTTTGTGATACATAATTGAAGCTGTGTGTAATTTCACCAACTCGTTTCCAGCCGAATCCCACTCGGAGCTGAACTTTCACTTCTCTCATCGTGGTGCAATATTCTCTCTGAAATGGAGAGGCCCGCTCTTTGAACATGCTGGTTAACATGTCTCTCCCTTCCTTCACTGCAAAAACCTCATCCTCACCCTCACACCACCCTGACCCATCTCCATTACACTGCAGTGTAACTTTATTGCAGTAAAAAGAGCAGAGTAGTTCAGATAATATCAAAGTCAGATTGAGCAAAACTTTGTGAAACATGATTTGAATTAGTCAGACTTTCTGGGCTTCTTTGTCCCTTGTGGTTACTTTGGAATAATAATAGGGAGCTGCTTTTACCAAAGTATGTGGCTAGTGATATGGCTTCATTGGATGTTTTCGGAGATGGGAGCACCTTCAAACTGGAGCGTCTCCTCCGGCGGGGAGTTTAAATAGCTGCTAGATATCAGGCAGGGTGGTGAATATTGTCGGTTTCATACTTAAAGATCATGATAATCCCCCTACAGGGCCAGTTCTCGCCTGCTCTTTTAGGGTCAGCTGGTTGGAATAACAGGTGGGCAACCTGGTACATAGTGAAGCCAAATAGTGGCCTAAAGGCAGCCATTTTGAATTTCAGTCCTTTCTATAAAATACAATAAAAAATCATTTTAAAAATCCTGAAAGTCTTTTCATTCAATGATCTTGGTGTGCAATGCTGCTGAAGCACATGGCTCGTAGCCGGTGAGCACTAGCCAATCACAGCACAGTAGGGCGGGAGTTGCCGTCCAACACCGGCACGGTGCGTAGCCATCCATGAGCCTCAAGCACTGACATGAACTCTGTGGTCCCGTCTTGGCCCCTCTAAGACAGAGAATCCGACCGACCCGCGTGTATTGAAGCCCGGACACGACGCGGTCCCAGACATTAGCATCTTGGCCCGAACCAGCGCGTCCGGTCGGGTTGAGCCCGCATGACATAGTATTATCAATCTGAAAGATGTCCACGCGCGCGCACACACACACACACTCCAGTTAGGTACCCACAGTTGACAGCCCTGTTAACCACATCAACAGTCCACTGTCATTGCTAATGTTTAGCCGCCAATTAGCAACAAGGTGTTATGCTATAGTTAGCTTACCTCCATGCTACCGTTGTGTGTAAGATAGCGCTGTATCGCCGGTTACAGTAAAATTACGAGGTTACCGCTTATGTGTGTAATACTTTTCAAACGCGGACATGTATATTATTGGCAATTTAACACTTTAACACTAATCAGGTTACCCACGTGTTTGGGGATGTAACTGGCCGGGAACAGCGCCGGTGAGCAGCCTGTCAGGTAACCTGGTTAGCTCCGCCTCTTAAAATCAAGATGGCGACGACCAAAGCGCTAACTCCTGCCTTCAAAATATGGATCTATCAGATCCATAATGACCCTTCACAAACCAGTGGGTGACGTGAAGGAGGGATGCAATTTGACCGGCCTCTGTCTGTTTTTATTGATACTGGAGACAATACAATAGTGAGATGTGTCTCCTCATCAAATCAGTTCATGTCCCCTCGCTTTCCGTTAGCATCGACAGTAGCTGTGTCCCAATTCAGGGACTGCATCCTTCGAGGGACGCATTTGAAGGCCGATTACGTCACAACGCTGCGCGAAGTGCGACTTTGCTTCAGGAAATTACCCACAATTCATAGCGACGTGAAGTCAAATACAGGAGATGACGACGGAAGCGTTGGAACGGAACGGCTCCCGTCCCTGTACTGGTCCCGGTCCCGATTCCGGTCCCGGTTCTGGTACCGATACCGGTCCTGCTCCCGGTTCCGGTTCGGGTCTGGTCCCGGGACGGGCGCAGTTCCGTTCCAACGGTGCCAACGGTTCCAACGGAGTATATTATGTCTATGGTTCCGACGACATCTTGTGTATTTGACTTCACATCGCTATGAATTGTGGGTAATTGTCACATCCAATCAGTTTATGTCCTGGTCCTGGTCCTGGTCCTGTCCCATCACATCATCTGGACCCTTTCAAGAGTCTGATTTCAACAACAAACATTTCAGTGACAGGTGAAGGGCCCCCATGTTAATGACAACACAGAGTCTTTTCTGTGTAACATTTTATTAATTGTCCAAAATCATATCAGTAGATCAGACTTATTTTTTCCTTTTTTTAACATTCTCTTAAACAAAAATATAACAACTATTTACAATCACTCGTAAAAAATACATAAAAAGCGTACGAGCAAAATCATGTTGTCTTTCTAAAAGACATAAGTTACAACCGCTATGTAAAGTGTGAGACAAAAGCAAACTTTAAGCCACAGACCAAGTTAATACCTCTTTGTACAGATTGTGCAGCACACTCACCACATTTAAGCTTATTGTTGTGCATTTCTGCTGTAATGCCAGAAGTTGTCTACATAAAACACATCCACTTCTCTCTTATTGCATTCCAGGTAACACGGCAGGACACGGGGGGGGGCTAAATTACAGTCAGGCAGGAGGGACGTTTTCATCAAGCTGTGAAGGAGCGGGGGGGGGGGTGGGGGATTTCTGTCTTCTCTAGTTTATGCTGTTAAAAACACTGACATGTTGTGTTCACAGTGCCGGCAGCTGCTCACTGCCACATCCTCCATGAAAACATACCAAATGCATGAAGACTGGAGGCAGTCAGAGCTACTCAACTGAATGAAATTTAGCCCTGGAAGAAAAAAAAAAAGTGGCAGGTGGAGTGCTGCTGGAGCGTTTATAAGTCATCTGCTGGGAAATGTTGATGGAAACATCAACATGTGCAGAATGTAATTAAAAAAAAGGTTTTAAATCCAACATTTGATGATTGCCAAAATAAAAAAGTGCAGCATTTTCTTAACTCTATTCATAGACTGGAATGGGTCAACTACGGGGAGTAGCATGTGCCATTATATTCTCAAACTAAAACAGGACATAATACTGATTCATGGTTTAAAATCTGAGTGATACAGTTGTGCAAAAAAAAAAAAAAAGAGAGAAAATGTCAGTTTCTGACTCTCAGTCTGTTTCAAAGTTTCTTCTATGGAGATTATTTTTAAAAAGCAAAAAAGCGATTGGTTGAAGGTCAGCACGCTGCACGCTGAGGAGGAGCGGTGAAAGTTCTGCTGAGGTGACAGGAGGGAAAAAGAGGGGCTACACTAGACGTGGCATCATGGCTGTTCAGTTCAAACAGACAGAGTTACAATAGCATAAAAAAAAAACTCCTTTCAATCATCCAATCTGAGTTTGAAACCGACAGCAGGAGCCCCACAAGGGGCCCAACTTCCTGCAGGCGAGAGCAATCAAAGCTGCAAACTAAGAAGAGCTTTCATTGGAAATGACTTCTGAGCCTTTCCTTATGTGCTCCACGCCAAGACTGAATCAAAACCTTTTTTTTTTCCTTTAAATGCTATGATCCCAACCTCACAAATGCAATTCCACAACACACACACACCCACACACACACACTCACTCACACATAGTCATATCCCATAACACAGCAGCAATTTCACTTATAGACAGATCAGAAATGGCACCAACAACAGAGTGTGAGGGGAGAAAACAAGTGAGGAACAATGAACCGACAGAAAGACTCCTGCCCGAACACAGACACGGGGCGATCACAGCCTCGGATTATTTGTTATAACAAAATATTCAAAAATAGCATTTATAGAGGACTCTCTTCTCTCATCTATACATGATCAGTTAACATTAATTTATGGCAAAGAAACAACAAAAATATATATGTATAAATTCATATATATATATGCCATGTATATATTAGCAAATAATCATTTCAAGTCTTTGTGTGGCAAAAACAAATACAAAAGAAGCTTCAGCGCGCGACACAGACAGTACAAGAAACAGAAGGTCTAATTCCAGTTACTCCCCTGCTGCACTGCAGATACACACACCTAGAAACCATTGTTCCTTCTCCAAAACATTAGTCAGAATGTACAAACTTGCTTCTGTTTTCTACACAAATAAACAACTTTCAAGCACGTCCGTTAAATATTCTACAAAATCAACTATGAACATGGAATGAAGATGCGAGCCGGTGATTTTAAAATACATTATCTTCTGCTGATTTTGTTTTGTTGCTCGTTCTTTTAAATAAGAAGGAAAAAAAACAAATCTTGAGATGAGAGAGGTACACTGTGAGCACATAGTCAAGAGTTTATGCTGCATCTGCATATTCCTGCTGCATTATAAACAAATGTACAAGGTCAAAAGAACCTGGAGCATTATATTTTAACATTTCAGCTTGTAATTCAATAGACAACTAGTCTAATAAACACTGTAAACAAAATGTGTAAGCACTGGTGTAAACACTGTCCTTTGTCTTAATGCACACCAATGAAGATTTTTGGTGTGTGTGCGCGTGTGTGTGTGAGTGTATACGCATGCATGTTGTGTGGCCACACAGTGCTAATTTATCTTTTTTTTTTCTTTCTTTTTCTTTTATAGCTGCTGCAATAAAATAACGACACGCGTTTTACTCTACAGGAAGCAGCGAGGCATTTGTTCTTCAGCTCATTAAAAATGAGTTACAATACAGTTATCATAGAACATCCAGGAGGCAGCATGCCGCTACAGTACCTCGCGTCAGACTGAACGAGCAATAAGAGAATGAGGTGGCTGGGTGGCGCAGAGCAGAGCAGAGCAGAGCACGACACCGAGACACTAAACTGCCTGAGAGATACTGCTTGTCTATATATATATATATATATATATATATATATATATATATATATATAGAAAGCTCAACAAAGTACAATAAGTGCTAAACACAAACAGACTCTCTGTTAGTTTAGGAGTTTCATTCCTCTGTTTTCACCTCCAGAGCAGGAAGTGGAAAATGTGTCACGGGGCTCTTTTGTGGCTCCTGAGGGCTTCTCCTGTATCCTGACAAATGCAGGCAAGTCTAAGTGTCGGGATGATAAAAAATGGGCTTTGTAGCGGTTTTTCTTGTGCATTGGAACTGATGTTACTTGTGTAGATTTACATCATCAGTGCCAGGGTTTAAATAGAGACACATAGATCTCTAAATCTGTTTTTTTCTTGTCTCGTATTCATCTACATTCATCTTTTTTTGAGCTGACAGCAAAGCCACGAACAAAAAAAGCAAAGCGAAACAGAAAACCAAAAACCAAAACAATCCCCCACAAAGCTGATGTTCGTCATCGTAATACTTACAAAACTAACTACTGCTGTCGATCCCTTTGTCTGCTCCTCCTCACGTTTCTCACATTAAAACTTTGCAAAGCTCAGAGATGCAAATGAAAAGAAGAAAAAAAAACTTTTTACAAAAAAAAAAAAAATCACTGTACAACATGTTAAAATCTTATAAAATAATGGGAAACACCTTTAGACAAAAGAGCGTGGAGCGCAAAATGGAGGTACATGGTGGTCTGTTTCCGAGGATGCTCACTTCTTCTCATGAGGCATCGTTTACTGTCTCTCATTCCTTCTTTGTTTATTCTGTGAAATCCATCCGTGGTGACGTGACACCTCTCTCTGCTTTGTTCAAGAGTTTCTAAAAAGTATCTCAAGTCTTGCCTTTAAATTCTTTGTGGTGTGACATGGGTTTAAAAGAGTCCTGGGAGGTGGAGCGAGGTCACATGACCCTCTGGTCTTTGTCCAGAGGTGCATTATGGTCCGTGGTGTTTTCACACAGGGCTTGGAGAATGTGCTCTGACACATGGTGACGACAGGCTGCTAAACTCAGTCCAAAGCCTGATCAACACGACCTGGTCCGTGTGTGTGTGTGTGAGAGAGAATGAGTGTGTGTGTGCGTGAAGAGCAGGACGTCTCCATCTCTACACCGCTGACACCTGTTCATCTGGAAAAGAGAAAAGAAAAAAAAAAAGTTTGGCAGGAAGTGAAGGAGAATATGGAGGATTTAAAAATGTTTCCAGGGTTCATGTAAAGTTCAACACACTTTATAAAAATCACACAGAAGCGACTGGTCTAATGATCAATCAACTGAAAGTTTCCAAAAGAGCAAAGACTTTCTGCAGCACAATCCACTGTCATAACACACCTAACACTAAAATCATCAACAACACAAAGATGAGATTAAAGCTGAAGCTCAGATTACAACCTGGAGCAGGCCTGGGGAAAACTGACAACTTTTTATCAAACTGCAGACAAAGGGAAACCACTACTCTGTTTTTGTGCTGCTTATAAACTCTGAGATGTTGATGATACATTTGTCATCTCCTCCTCCTGTGGGCACGTACCATCCTCGCTGTCAGCCAGCTCCGGTGATGGGAGGCAGATGCTGGGCGGCCTGGAGTAGCCTTGCGTGGAGCCGGCCGCCCGGGCGTCTTGGTGGTGGAGGTGATGGTTCCCCGCCAGCCTCCGAGCCTCGGCCAGACTGCCGGCTGCTCCGGGGCTCTGCAGGAGTTTGCTCCTCTGCAGGGCCACGCTGTAGTCTGGAGGTTTGAGGTGAGGAGGCCTGGGGAGGAGACCTCCTGGCCCACCTACTACTCCGTCTGTGAGGCCGAGATCCCCCAGAGCCAGACCCTGGTAGCCTGGAGGGGTGGGAGGGGGAGCTCGGTAACGCTCATCCTTGGCGGGGGAGGTGACACAGTACACTGGGTGGAGGTGAAGATCAAAAGAAAGGAGGGATGGAGCACAGAGGGAGGGGAGGAGTGGTGAGTGAGGAGTGGGGTGGGGTGAAGGTGAAGGAGTAGGAGGTGAGTGGGGGGGGGGGGGGGGACAAAAGATAATCATGGAAAAATTAAATCAATGTGATGTTTCACTAACACACTACACAACTGTACATGCAGCATGTGTCCAAACTTAAAAGAAAAACACAATGAGATGGATGATGCAGCAGATACAGACACAACTACAGCTGCAACCAATGAACGATCTATCAGTTCTTTAACAGAGTAATCGATCAATCGTTCACTTCTTACACAAAAGGAACATGTGAAAGTGCCCATTGTTGTTTGTCTAAGGGTCTAAGGTGCTTGTGCTGTTTTAACCAAATCCTAAGGATTCATCACAGAAACTAGGAACCAGACAATGAACGATTAATCGATTATCAGAATTCTATCAATTCATTTTCTGTTGCTCTACTGACAGATAATTAAGACTAATCGTTTCAGCAGTGGATATAAACCTGTCGAGGCTCATCCTCTACTTGTCTTATCCACCTAAACCTAACAAACTGCACAGTCTTAGAGGTGTTTAGTTTATCATGAAACGACAGCAGAAGATCCAAAAGACACATTTACACTCTGCTCTGTAACTCCTATCAGCCGCAGAGCCGACAGCAACAAGAATCACACCTGGGTGTGATCTTGGCTCAGGAGCTCAGAAATGTCAAAGAGCAAATCAAGCAACAGGACACACCAAGCACACGAACACGAAGTATGAACAGCCTTACTGATCTAAAGAGCTTAAGCCAAAGCTGATGTCTTACTGCATGACTCCTTAAACTACTGTTAAAGCTTTAAATGGGAAACACTGTGTTTACAGGGAATCGAACTCTCAACCTGACCCCTCACCTATCAGGCCTTTCTCTGTGCTTGATGTCACCGTTTTGTAGGCGGGGTCTGTGCTTTGCCCTCCTTCCTCATTGGTTGGCGAGGAGGGGTGCTCCGAGGTGTTTCGCCGCTTTATCGTCCCATAATTCCCCTCGTAGGTGTCCGACAGCGAGCTGGATGACGCCCAGCTCTGCCGTGACTGATTGGACAGCTCCGAGCTGGAGTCTCTGGAGTGTTGCTTGGCGGCGCCCTCGTTCGCCCAAGCGTGACCCGTGGCCTCGACCTCGGCTATCGGCCCGGCCAGCTGCATGTGCTTGAAGCCACCCAGGTGTGTGTGCGGGAGCGCAAGCGGGTGCCCGTGGATGCCGTGGTCCCAGGGCCGGCAGGAGGAAGTGGGGAGGCTCTGGAAGGAGTCATGGGAGTTGGAGGAGCAGGACGTCCAGCTGCCGCGGCCGCTGTCAGCCACCGAGTCCAGAGAGTTGTGGTCTGGGGTCAGCTCCTCTGTAGAGATGGAGGAGGTGAAGGTGGAGGCTCGCGTCACGTATCCTCGCGCCATTGATGAAGAACTAGTGCACAAAAAAAAGAGAGTGATATACTTAGATTCATCATGTATAAATATGCAGGAGTTTACACCAATGGTAAGTTAGAGAGACAGTTTACACAGAGACTGAATGTCCACTGACTGTCCCTGTGAATGAGGGTGTTAATGTGTGTTGATTAGAGAGACTGGGCTTGAGCTCGGTCTCTGGAGCTGAGCAGAGCTGTGGTGTACTAGGACCACAGTGGCGCTGTGTTCCTACCTGCACAGGTACATAGTGTAGTGCAGCACCATTCCTCCTATTAACCATTTTTCTACCACTTCAATGAGTTTAGAAACATTATTTTAAGGAAAAAAAAATACACTGTGTTGCTTTAAGGTAAGATAAGTTAAGTTATCTTAAGTAAAGTCACTATTCTGGTACGAATAAAGAAATGTGTATAGAACAATATTACATTAAGCTGTTGGGTGGCAGGGAGAGTGGTGTAACTTGAGCTGCAATGAACTCATGATAAGGAGAAGAGTGCATATGAGGTGGTTCAATAAGTATGAAAGTGCACTGCTAAAAGTTCAATGTTGTGCAGACGACTCTCTTCCAATGTTTTCGTTTCAACCTGTTTCTGTGAACGTCCATGCATTAAAGTTTACGCCTCATCTGTGCACTTGGCTCTTAAAAAAAACAAACAACAAGTCACAAAACAAACATTTGGCAGCATCGTAGATCAATGTCTCAATTTAAAAAAAAACACAACAACAAACTTTTTGATGATTTTTCCTCAGCTGCTTTTTCATAAAGCAGCAGTTTGATTCGCTGACGTGATTTTACTGGACAAACAAGCCACTCAATGAAAACGAGTCATATTTCATAAAAACAGTGTCGGTGTTATACAACAAGGCTGCCGAGGCAATATAATAACAGAGAAGTAGACAGATTATTTTGTCCGGTGATATTTTACAGTCTCCTCTTTATGAGACAGAATGGCCTGATCATGGAGGAACAATAAACAAACAGCAGACAATAAAAAAGCCGTGTTGTTTACTCAGCCAGATTAAAAAGCCGCCTGCGTGAAAACCGATACGTTGTTAACGGAGAAAAGGAGGCGAGAGAAGGGCAGTAAATGTGGGACGCTAATAAAAAACCCAGTGTGTTTTATGACTTCCTGTTCTCTGAGTTTTTAATAAGGAAAGGACATAATTGGAATCCAGCTGGGGGAGGAAATGTAGGAGCGGTTAAAGGTGGAAGAGCCGTAAGTGTCTTTACGCTCCTGTTGGCCACTGGGAAGGTCTCTGATTATTATGTGTGAGTGTGACCATGTTTTTACGGTGTCAGATGTAGTTCAGTCAATTTTAAACTCAGTCAGCTGTGACTTCCCGTCTCTCATACCAACTCTTCTTTATCTAAAAACATGATGGAAGCAAACATGGATCCTCCTGGTAAATAATGTAAAAATGTGTTTTGCAGCTCTAACCCTAACAGTGTGTTACTTTCCCACCTTACAGAATCTGTATGTGAGGAGACGACTGGGAAAACCCGACTTCTCTGCTGCATGTAGCACAGACACTGAGGTTTATATTAAGGTATAGATTATGTCATCTATATCTTGACATGGCAAACAGAGAAAATGTCTCCTGTTGATTCCATTGTGAGTTTCATCAGTGATGTTTTAACTCGACCACAGATTAGATGAGCCGCTCTGAGTCGTTAAAGTTAATTACCTTGTGCTGGGCTGGTTGTAATCAGCATTTACGTGTGCATTTGTTGCTGCTGTGCTTTCAACAACAGCAGCAGCCGTTGTAGTGGTGGTTGTCGTGGTAACAGAGGATGCAGCGGTACAGGTCCTGTTGCTGCTGTTGCAGCGGTCATCGAGACTGGGAGCCGGAACCGAGTCAACTGAACAGATGCTGGACCGGGACGAGATCTCACTGTGACTGGAGTCTGACAGGTTGTCTGCCTTACCCGCCGGTAGGAGGGCGTAACCTGAAGAGAGGAGGGGGGAGGAGTTTAGATGTTGATGTTTAAGGACAACATGAAATACAGATTATTGTGGTGGAGACAGCGGAGATTTGAGAATACTGGGAGGCAACATCAACTTTCTGTGTCCTGTTTAATAACAATAACTCAACAATAACACTGTTTCACCCAGTTAAAGGTCATTGTGTCCATTTCCTTCACTCTCCAAAGAGTTACAGAAGGAGAAGTGGATTCAGTTTCGATTATACTCACTCCTAAAACCTGAATTTAACATTCACTCAGTCTCTGAAATGTGCAGAATTCACTGTGAAAGACACTGTTGGGCCACCACTTTAAAAAAACTCCTGCTGAACCAAATCACCTGCAACTCCAGGGAAACTAAATGGCAATAAAATACTGCAACATCGCAGAGGGGAACCTGCACTCAAAACTCCCTTTTTGTAGTGAAACTGTATCTCAGAGTACAATCTTTCATTTTGGGATTATAGAGGGAAGTTGAATATGCATGTGCCGGCTGAAATATATTCAGTTCATGGACATTACAACACTTATGAAATTCCACAGGATTATAGACACAGAGGAATGTTGGTAAAACATGTTCACATCCCTCATGTAACAGTGACTTTAACGAGCTCTCTGCTGTGGTCGTTTCCTAATAAACATCATCCAGCACAGAAATGAACCGGATCAATCAGACTGTCTTTCTCCTGCTGTGTCTGTCCCTGCAGAGCCAGACGAACGGGTTGGGGCTGACTGATCTCCTGTCTCTCTGCTCTGTCTGTCCTCGTCTCTCATCCTGTGGTGAGGAGGAAACCACCTCCGTTCTTCCCTCCACATGTGCTCTGACTGCAGCTGGCCTCTCCCTGGACTGACTCCTGTCCCTCAGCATCCTGAACGGTGACATCAGCCTCGTCCTGATGGGCGACTCCTGACATTTTGGTCTCATTGACCACTGAGGGGACAGAGTCATGGACCCAGAGTGGACAACTGTGTCAACATGTGTCCCTGCTAATTTCTGTGTAGGACGTCCTGCTCTCTCTCTCTGTGGCATTAATCCTCTTCCTCTCCTTTGCTCTGAAGGACACAGGCCTCTCTGAACTGACTCTGTCGTCACCTCATTTTCCCTCTCCAATTCAATTCTTCTCTCCCTCTCCTCCTCATCCTCCTCTGTCTGACTCTCTCTCTCCCTGCTTCTCTCTCGGCTCTGCTGCCTGGTCATCAGTAGGATCCTCTTGTGGAGGAGAGCCCCACCTATACCGTAACTGCGCAGGCTGATGGTGCCGGCCTTTGTGCTGGCGTCGCTGGTCAGTGATGACGAAGATCCAGACAGGTTCATCTGGCTGGAGTTCTGGGACTTGGCCACACCTCCGACTGCAGAGAGGAAGAGATGACAAAGCGAAGGATGAAAACAAGGAGCTGCAAATGGGCCTCACAGGAAAGACAGACAGAGGAAAGAGATAATCTGTGAAATCTTAGAGGAAAAGACTGAAATGAAATCGTTTCTTAACGTTAACTTTCACCGCTCTGCCAGCGACTGTTTCTCTGATTCTTCTCTTCACCTGAGGGAAGCTTCCTCAGATAAAAACACACACCCATCCTTACTTCATTACTCACCTTTGCGTGGAGATCCCTGCGGTGACACCGTGGGGCTGGAGTGAAGGGAGGAGATGGTGGAAACAGTGTCATCAGATGGTCTCTTGGTGCTCCACTCCTCTGATGAGGTCACTTGAGGTTTCTTCACCACCTGGGGGGAGTTGGAGTCTGAAGAGAGAAAAAAATAAAAGAACTCCAGAATCTGTTACAGGCATTTTATTTTTTTCCTCCCATGTTAACCAAAGCTTTACAACCACAGGTGAACTCACTGGTGTACCGATGTCCTTGGCAGTGCTCTTCTTTCGTAGCGGGTTCAGAGGGACCTGGACCTGAAGGACCTGTGACACCCGGTTTTGTGTTTTCCCAGAGGGCAGAGCCGAGCGCAGAGACACCGGGGACATGTCCGACTTGGTGGATCTTCTCTCGCTCAAGTTCTTAGACACTGTAACCACAGGAGGAGGAGGAGGAGGAGGAGGAGGAGGAGGAGGACAAATGAGTTCACATTTACGTTTTACATTTACATTAGGCCAAGTGTTTGAGAAACCTGTGAGCCTGCTCTGTGAGCTGCAGGACAGGTGATATACACTAGGTGGCAGTGCAAGTCAATGATACCAGTATAACTTTGGCTCCTACAATCAGATCAACGATCATCCACTGATGTGTTTTTAATTTAAATTTATTCCAGCCAACAGTTAAACCCAAAATATAACTGGAGGATAAAAGCGCATATGTAAAATAAATAAATGCCAGACTGTTTTTTGGACCTGTTTCATCTCTGCAGGACAAGTTTCTACTTTCACTCACTGTGGTAAACACACTGAACACAGAACGTCAGGTTTCTATTTCACCTACCATCACGTATGTAATAAAAACTACAGCAACTGAGGAAATCATGAATGAAAGTCTAATGCTGGGACGGTGTTGTGTTACTCACAGGTGCTGTAGGCCGGCTCACACTGCAGGGACATGATCTGATGCTTCTCCTCGTCCGTCTCCACCGTCAGGTTGGACAGGTACTGCTTCACCTTTCTGGCCATCTGCGCGTCCTCGTACAGCTTCTTGGCGTTGAGGAGCGAGCTGCGACGTACTCGCTTCTTGTGGGCGCCGCCCTGCACGTCCAGCATGTTGGAGTTGGTGCTGCCCTGACTCAAAGACCTGATGACGAGGAAGGAGAGTGAGGAAGAGGACAGAAGGAAGGAAAATGGAAGAAGATAATGAGGTGGGAGAAGAAAGGGTGGATAGAGGGTGAAGAAGTGAGAAGAATGGGGGAATTGGTGATGAAGACGAGAGATTGAGAAAGAAGGAAGGAAAAGAAACAGAGGAAATGTTCATAAAATCATAAAGACAGGAAGAAACAAAAAGGCAGATCGAGAAAGGAAAGGAAAGAAAGAACGGTAAACAACAGTCAGTTCGATCATCTATAAAACAGGCACAGCTACTTTCTCATCAAACACCTCTGCTACCATAAAGTCTGTACAATCTGTCTTTGTGTTGGAGCAGAGCATTTAAAAACAGGACCATGCAACTGGGAGGGAGGCAGCTGTCGGGAGTGTGTGCCATGCTTTCACAGAACAGAGCAGCAGAACAGTCTGTCAGATGGAGGCAAAAAGGGTTAAGGAAACAAGATGCACAAGATTCGATATGGGGAAAATTATGTTGGGATGCAGATGTGGACAAACACCAAACTGGAGTCAAATAGCATCTGTCAACTTTCCTCATGGTTTGTTTGAACTTCGCCTCTCTGTGTCAGATGAGTGGAGTTTTTGTCATCAGGTCATTTTTTTGCCGACGTTTATTCTTGGCCGTGAAACGAGCAGCTGACGACACGACTTAGTAGCTGTTCAGATCAGATACGATCTGCTTTTTATTGATATGGAGTTATCGTAGATATGTGTAGCTGTGTGGTGAATGAGCAAACACAAACTGATGGTGAAGAGCATGTGATACGATCAAAAGCTCCAGAAATGGACCCTGAGGTCAGATTCTGATGTTTGTCAGACGTGTTGCTTTATGTTCCCATCCCAACAAAAGGTCAAAGGTCAGAAATCCTTGTTACTGCCGACCTGTCGCTACTGTAATGTGTTTCAGACCTCTTGGACACAAACGTTAGGTCTCATCTGAAGTTACTAAATGACTCAAACACACAGTCTGATGAACAGAGAAGACAATGAAGGGGTCAATGATGGACTTCAGCGTGGCTCGTTTGAATGGGAACTGCAAATGGAAGGGTTAATCACACACGAGCACAGGCAGACACTCGCATACACTCGGATATGGCAAAAAGGGGCAACATGCAGAGTTTATGGTGGTGGTGGTAAGGGGGGGCGGATGGATGCAGGGGTGGACTGGACTTCTGCTGGTCCAGACTGAAACAGGATGAAAGCGGTACCAGGACAAACTTACCCTAAACTCTTCCACCTCTTCTTCCTGCAAGCAAGAGGCGTGAAGATTGAAGAAGCGTGACTTAGAGACAAGTTCAAGGTTCAGGGGACGAGGGGGGGGATGGGGGAGGAGGACGAGGAGGAGACAAGACTATGTAGAGGACATGCCACCACAAACAGAAAATGATTGGAGATGGGAGGACACCACACACAGGACATCTCCCCATATCAACCTGTAAAATGTGTGTGATGCTCTTTTGTCCTTGACGCACTCATAAACACAGCTTTTTGGTTTATTTGAAAACCTTTTGCCACAAATGGACGATGATGCTGCTGCAATAAGAAAAGATAAATGTCTGGGCCTTGCAGTATGAAGAGAGTGTCTGCAGGGGGCAGTCATGCTCTGCAGCAGTGACACTGTGATAACACACACAGACACAGTGATACAAACTACACACTGTGGTTGGCATCAATGCTACCTCACTTCCTGTCAATGCATGTCTCTGTAACCATGCTCCAGCTGAGGAACGCAATCACACACACACACAAAAAAAAAATCACAGTGTAGAGTCATGAGCTGGACAGGAAGTGATCGGGAATTGATCAGACCACACCGTCAGTGTGCGTGCCTGATCCTGTCGGTGCAGGATCCAGGTTGGCCGGTGGAGGGAGGAAGTGTAGTGGTTCCCTTTTTGCCCACATTTGTAGTTTTCTCTAGTAAAAAGGCGTCTGACTACAATCTGACCTCGCTACACTCGACTCTCTGAGGTCATGCTTCTTTCTGAGAAGTAGCACTTTTGCCACAGTTTGTCTGATGGAAATCAGAAAGAGCCAGTTTCTAGAAGTGGTATCACTTCTACGAAAATAAAACCACAATAAAATGTCATAATTTAGTAATTTTCTGCTCATTGTGATGTTTTTTTCCGAGCCACAAAATTCACTTTAATGTTTCCTAACTAACACATTTTCTCACCAAGTTGCTGTTCTCGTCTGTGTTCTCGAATTTCTTGCAGGACGTTTTTGGAGGTGACCCTACAGCGATACTGCTACTTAAGCACGTATGTATAAGGGCGTACGCATTAAGACAACTCAGATTTACCACCACAATAATCTGAATGACATAATGACAGAAAAATCTACTTTAATTTCATTACCGACAAATTCAAAAGGCTTCAAGTGACACATATCTGTGAAACTGGCTCCAACTGCAGCGTTCAGTTACAGAAAAATATGGTAAAAAGCTTTTTAGGAGCTGTTTTTGTGAACAACCAACCTCTGTCTGAACATGAGAGCGGGGTCCATGTTGGCGGACGTCATCCGCACCACGTGTCTGATCTCCTTCGCGATCATCCTCAGCTTCTCAAAGTTCACTAGACCGTCGACGCTGGAGTCGTTGCCTGGTGGGACGGACACAAAGACGCACACACACGCACACACATACACAATAAGTGAGTGTGAAGACGGCTGTCAACACAGAAAAGGAGATAAATGATTCATATTTTGGGACATTTACAGGATGCAGCCCCAGAAAAGTATTTTTAATACGAATCTTCAAAGTAAAAATCTCCTTGTTCTCGTCTCTTTCTTGTCGTTCCTGCAGGAGATCAAAGTGGTGTCTCTCTTTTATACTGAGTCACACTGGGCCACTTAAGATTTTTATTTGCAACTTGCAAAATTAAGGAACCTGTGCCTTTGTTTCTCACCAAGGCCATAAATACATATATTTAAAACAGAACCTTTAAGGAGATGTAGGTTTAGGTGGGATGTGTTAAGAACGGAAAATGGGGAAGTCTGAAGCAGAAGTAAACCTCCTGAGCAAACCTGAGTTTGACCTTCCTGACAACAGAGGAAGTTCAGGGCGTCTTTTTTTCCCCTAAGCCTCAAAAATAAACACAGCAACCAGACAAACAAAGCTTCTCCACAAAGCCGTTTACCTTCATGTAAAAAGGTGAGATCCTTCTTGACCACTGGGAACAGCGGGATGATGGGTGGCTGCATGCTCTGGCTGCTCAGGATGTTGCGGTACTTGGCCATGTTCCTGGATGGGTCGAAGACGTCCTGCAGGTCCCCGAACAGCTTCTCGTACTTACTGGGCAACTTCTCCCACGAGCTCCGCAGCCGAGCCACCGGTGCCAAGTTCAGACCGCTGGGAGAGAGAAAGAGAGAGGAGGAGGAGGAGGAGGAGGAGGAGGGGAGCGTGGGGAGCCAGGGAGACAGAGATAAATAGGTTAGGATAGGAAGAAGGGAGGGAGAGTGGTGCAGGGAGAGGTGAAGAAGCAGAGGAGGGAAATGAGAGTGGAGGAGAGAGAAGACATGAGTTTAGTCGTGGGTATAGTACGTACATCACAGTCAGACTCTACACACTTACTACTTTTCGATTTAACCACCTCAAATTAGCAAGAACTCCATTTTCCAGAGCAGAAGAAACCCCTGAAGGCAACGTCAGCTCTGACCAGATTCATTTAAACAGCTGGTAATTACGACTGCTCCCTGCTCTCATCATCTTTGTAGGTTCAGTCCTACGTTCATTTACTGATCATCTCTTCATCTCTGCTCCACGACTGCAACCACGACTGCAACCACGACTGCTCTCTCTGCATTAATGATTTTTATTGAAAGTAGC